>JAKZHN010000066.1:0-80392 GCA_037179335.1 Cyclaneusma minus | reverse complement strand
CCCCCCCCCCCCCCCCCCCCCCCCCCCCCCCCCCCCCCCCCCCCCCCCCCCCCCCCCCCCCCCCCCCCCCCCCCTGGCGAATGGCAACTCACAACAGATCAAGTTTTTGTTGAAGAAAGCAGGTCTAGCAGGGGATATTGACAAGTAGGTATTCGTTGAACATGCGCACTCTGCTAATGCTGATACGAAATCACAAAAGGGCCTTGGTTGCTTTGCTGCCGTTTATTTTATTCTGCTGTCGTTGTATCTCGATCATCGACTTGTAAATATGGAACATAATGACTCCCAGACAGGGATAGTTGTTACGAATATGTACACTGATCTCTCTGTTGCCCCGAGAACCTACCAGTAAGCAGCGTATGTAGGTGGTTTTTGGTTTGGTAAGTAATATGGATGAGATATTACTACACAGTACACCCAGTATTTCTAACAGGAGTGTGATATACTTAGTTGAGGACCAAGCTTATTGGTTCGTCGCCATCACTCAATATATTTCCCAGAATCTGAAACAGAAAGGGATCTTAACAATGGGCCGTTTCCGGACTGGAAAGACGACCTCCCGGGTTCCTTTCGACAGATGCTGTATGTGTGGACGTCGTGAGCCGTCCCGCGTTGCTGGGGAGGCTGGAAAGAAATGACGGTGAGCTTCAAAGTGATCATATCAACATTCAACAGGAATGAACGAAGTATGTTTATTTAGGTTGTGTAGAAGTGAGCCTTCGGGATTGGTTTATTTCGATTTTGGGTCTGGTGGGCCGGTGGCTATGCAGTATATAATAATATAAGGAGTATATTATATGGTAACTGTCTTGATGGACGTGCACTGTCTTTTTTGAACAATTGTCGACAAAAGCTCGTGTTGTTGGAGAAGGGATAGTGGCAGCGTTCAAATTCAGTGTGTTTCAGGGTTCCTCGTTTAAGGTTTATAGACAATCCCTGAGATACTTTTGCATTCAATCTAGCAGATTCTTGATGCAGTTGTCAAAAGAACATGATTATTAATTCTAGCCTTACGGAACAGCTGGCCCCGTAGATCACTCAAAGCACACGGGATCGAACCTTCAATGTGTATCCAATCCTGCGCAAAATCTGCAGCCTCCTCGAGACATCACCAGCTGACCTTGGACCCGTCGACCGCCTTTTACCGACCCATCAAGCGGTCTGCAACCAACGAGGGCAACCTTCAACGATGATGTCTCGGGAACCTACCTTGCTTTTCGAACCTAACCTTATATCAACCTCATCCACTCAACTTCTAGAGGTGAGAAAATCCTGCTCTGAACGACAGCGAAGCTGTCCGCAAACCGCAGATGGTCTGTAAAGGTTCGATGACAGAGAGCAGTCGCTGCCTACTTAGCTGCCTATTTAGCCTGCACGACGATCTCTTTTTATTAGATCAGTCCAACAAACAGAAATAGGAGAATGCAAGGCTGCAGTGTACCTAAAGGGGGCATCCTTGCCTTCCAACTCCGCCCCCATGATATGCACAGAACTTATGAATATCACCTAATCAGGTCGATCAGCGGGCTTCGAAAGGCATGGTAACAGAGCAGGTCCCGCCAGATCCTTCGCACAGCTGGCTGAGGAAAGACGAAATGCCGAACACGATACTCTTCGTACGAGGCGGGAAAATGACTGCGCCTGGATTTCTCCATACAGGGCCATCGGTAGTTGAGCAGAAGGAAGAGAGGAGTAGACGATGAAGGATCGCATGACATTCTTGGTCGCCATATCTGGCATGCCCATCCGATGACAGATGGCGCTTGCGGTTCAAGTTGACAAGTTCTGGTACTCCTGGCTGCTGCCTACCGCCTGCTGCCTTGAGCCAGCGGTCACCCAGGTTTCACCACTCTGGAGGCAGATGAGACATATGGACACCGTCTTTTGGTTGGCGGACAGCGGAAGCGCTGGATCCTGGATCCATCCCTTGGTTTGCCACAGCCTCGTGCAATGCTCGTGTGCGGGCGCATGGTGATTGGCGGCCCGGCGGCTGCGAGGGGAACAGCCCTTTTGGGGCTGTGTCTGTGCCTGCGTCAATTCTTCTCTCCATGTTCTCTCCAAAGCCTGCATGGTCGGGACACGGGATCCTGGAGTTGCAAGTGTTGGAAAGATGGCGAGCATGTGTGAGAGCGGGCGGCCGGGATGATGTGCAGACGTGTTTGTTGGAACTCTGATGTCGGTTGTTGGTGGACGCCCGATTAGCACGCCATTGCGAAAGTTCATGTTCGTGTTTAATGGAAGGTCAGCCAAGTTTTCTGGAAGCCTGCCCCTTTGGGCCAAGCGTCGCAACCACCTCGAGATCTTTCATCACCCCACGGGCCACCAGACCCGTGTGACCACCCGCGGAAATGATGAATCGAGCAGACAACATAGACTATTCCAGGCCAGTTTCTACAAGTATTTTCCCTGTCAAATGCCAATCCAGGCCTCCGACTCGGCGCCTGTTGAGACGATATCGGCTTGCTTTTGGCGTCTGATTTAGGTTGCCCCCCGGGGCCCCGATATCTCTGGCCTCCAGTGACTGGAGTCAAGGCCTGCGTTACCAACAAGGAGACAATCAGTCCGCATCAAGCTCAGGCCGTGTTCTTATCGTGAAGAGGATGGCCGACATGCACAGGACTTGAGGCTACAGCCACTGGAGGCCTGTACTTTCAAGGGCGGAATCACGAATACCGTCGTTGGTCCAATCGATGTCCTCGTATATCGAAGGTCACTGTTGCGGTCCATCCGCCACACGTCTCGCGACGGCGGGTAAGGAATCTAGAGCTCAAAGTCTTCACCCGTGCGACATGATGCCTCAACTCCGAGTGGCGTGTTCTGAAAGACATCCTCTTCAGCATCACGAGAGCTCATTCTTGAGCTGGACCCCTTTGGAAGACGGTTGAAGCCGACATCGCCTCCAGAGCTGATATCCAGACGACTCATCGTGATAGCTGCTGCCTGTGCCGGAGTTCAGCAATCCTGGCTGTAGCCGCCCATGTGTAGTGTCGTACAGACTACTCCGGCTGGTCCAAGGAAACAAGGGGCAAAACAGGTCTTATGACTATCAGCTGACTTGGCAAAGCGGCAAAGCCGTGAAGGTCTCGTGCTCGGCGGACCAAGTGGAGCGGCGACGACACGTCGACAGTTTGACTCATCGTCAGCTCAAGCTCGGATCTCGATCAGCTATGGCCAGCCAGCCGGTTCTTGACATGATTGATTGGCGAACAGAGGCTGTTTGATACGATGACCTAGCTGGCGACAGCAGCTCAAGAGCCTCGCATACTAACCCAACCGCCCTCTTCCCACACCAAAGCGGACTTGAAGTTGGAATAGGGCATGTTCTCCTCGACCGCCGTCTCCAACCGATCCTACGAGCCGTGCCATTGCTGTTCCCGCCCCCGTCCCGCAGCATGTAGGAAGCCAACATCATCGGTTGGTAGGGTTCGGTGTGGGATGAGGTCCCAAGGCTGTGGACGACCATGTGCTACTCAAGAACCAACATCTATCATTTTTGGGCATGCCGTGAAAGGCCCTGCCAGCAGTGAGCTGTTATTTAGAAGCAACCATCAACACGAGGTCTCAATTCTATTGGTGATCCCGGAGAGGGGCACAATAAGACAACAGAGCAGGCAGACCAGAAGGCTGCAGAGGTGCAGAATAATGATGCAGAGACGGTGACAACTGAGGAGGCTTTCCATGGCGCCGATGAAGCCCATCGTCACTTGGAGCGGGGGCGGCGTGCAACAGCTTGATTGGCAGCTTGTGCCAGGGGTTGGCAATCATTTCTGATATGAGGTGATACGCACTCCGTCAATGTGGAATGCCTGTTTAGCACGGGCAGATTCGAGTGTTCCATCATCACTGTCAAGCAGGATTCCTGTTACGGAGGACTTGAAGCCTCATGTTGGAGATAGTATTGATGAAGGCTCTCGGGGCAAGCAGCCACCCCAGCCCTCCTGTCAGCATCAGAGGCAAGATGCCGCCACAGCCAAGTAACGGCACTTCTGGCGGCCGGGAATAAAGGCGAGAGATGATGCAGATCTACGCAGTATGGAGCATGACAACGCAGATTACAGCACTCTCTCCACAGCAGCTCAGTCATCAGGTTCAGGGTGTTACGGCATGTTCAATAATCCTCTTAGACAGTGCAACAATCCACCAGACGATGGCACTGATCGTGGCGACCGACGGCTGAGCTGGATCTAATTGAGAGGCTGAGAGCAAACCCGCCGGCGCTGACTCACGAGAAGATCACTGAATGTTTCGAGGCATCAAAATAGAAACGGTTCCCCTTTTCCAGTACAGTTGCGTGGCTCTAATCTCACCAACGAGTGGCTGGTCGGATCGCAGTAGGCGGGCGGCTATTGGGTGCCATGTTTGAGGTAGGACTCAGGACTAGCTGTTTCATTTCTTTCTGCCGTCTTTCCTGCCAGTCTGTGTCGCTTCTTAGCTTTTCATTACTTGAATAAAGTTCATACATGGGCAGCCGTTTGGCGCGTGCTTGCCGGCCTTTCGACGTTTCTACCACGGAAGCACGGAAACAAGAGTTAGTACAAGAAGTGTCTTATGGAGGAATTAAGGCGAGGGCCGGTGTGTGAATAGGGGGAGAGACATATGTCAAAGTATCAGGGTGTGTGTCGGCGTGTGGCGGTGGTTTTCCCTGCCTCCATGTCGCTGCTGCTTGCTGGCTCGTTTGACTTGGCTTTGTAGCAAGCCCTTTCAAGTTTTAATATGTTTTCTGCTTTTTTCTGCCCTTTTTGTACAAATTCAAATCATCGAGCTTAATGTGTTTTATCGCAAGGCTCCAGCTGCGGCCAGGACACCATCTATGTTGATTCACAGCGACAGGGGCCTGGAGATTGGCGTGGCCTCGACTGCCACTAGCCCAGCTGGGGTTAGCCGCAGCGGTCTAATCCCGCCTCGTCGTGCAGCAGCATTAGCGCGGTTGGCTTCCTTCTGCAGTGAGTCAAATTGGCGGGCTAAGCCGGTGGAAGGGTCGCCACGAAAGGAGAGTCAGTCGGCTCTCAGTCCTCAAAAGCAGCGCAGCTCCGGCTCTGGGAGAGGCACGGCACTCGACCCAGCAGCCATGTACGATTACTCCCTCTAGACCTCCGCGGCACCTGCTGTCTGCCCAAACACCCCCCAAAGCCTCGCAATATTTCGCTTTATCTGATTCCACTGGAAACGCCGCCTTCTGTTTAATTTGCCCCGTCGACGAGAGCGCTTTGTTGCGTTTGCTTGCTGCGACAAAGACCCGTCAAGTCGCCCAACCTCCTCCCGGCCTCTCCAGACCGCAGAAGGAGTCACTCCACCAGAGACGACTCACGCTGCTACATAAACCTCACGAGACTCGACTGATTCCCCTGGAAGAGTCTCCTAGGCCAGCTTCTTTGACGCCTGCTCCTTCTTTCACGCGCTGTGCGGCAGGCATCGGCTACACACGTCCCTTTTCTGTCCTTGTCGCCACTTGTTCTTAGCACTCTAGAGTCACCCGTTGTTGCTTACTTCAGGACAACGTCGCCTCCCACCTACGCAACGACTTTTGCCTCTACTGAATCTCCACCTTGATCAACGATACTTAATCTTCACTGAACACCTCAATCCCAAATACACTCTCACCGCTTCCATGGTAGCTAGTCCGTCTTACTAGCCCACCACCTCCAACCTGCCCGACTTGGTCCCAAGTCAACATGCTCCTCGACATCTTTCCGTCTTCTCCAGTCGCCAGTCTTGCCTCGCCCTCCGGTTTTATCGTTCGTGAACAGAACCCCGCTTCCATGGTTTTCTGTGCCCTTGTCTAGGATCAACAGCCTTCTCCAGAAACTACCCGGATTCTCTGCTAGCCAGTCGCTTGCAAAGACTCTGCATCTTCAGGAGGCCCCTACACATCTCGAACGGTACTATCGATTGGCTTTGCATAGACGGCGACTGGACTCTCCTTTCGAATGCGAAAATTATAACTCTGTTAAAAACCGAAAATGCATCGCGGTGAAGATGATTCGCCGCCTTACATCGCCTCCTTCAACGGGCTTTACAACGCCTCTATAGCCTCCTCAGCCTCCTCCTCAGCCGCATCAGTATGGTCCGACGCCTCTTCGCAATCTTCAGACGACTCATCTGTTACTTCGGAGACCACGGAATCCTACTGCATGAGCCAGGATGTCTCCGCCCAGCGCGCTATTCGACCTCCTACAACATGTCGGCTTCGGGTAAACCAACTGGCGAACGTTGCACCCCCAGAGCAGCGGCTGAATCCGCGGAGGACCAACGTTGGAACGAATGCTTTCGTTCCGGCACCCCCTCCGCTGGTTCGCCAATGCGATCGGAAAGTCAACTTCGTCGACAGCCTCGTCGGTAAGCTCCATATAACAACGCTTGAACGCGGATCCCTCCCATGAGAGTGCACCTGCTCAACAATGCCCCCAGATTCTTCCGCCCAGATAGTCGAAGCCATCTGGCCACTTTCCTCAATTGCGTGCCGGACTGTGACCGGTAATAGGGGGGTCTTGCCCCTGCGCACGTTCATCCAAGAGACGCTGAGACGTTCTCGCACGAGCTACTCGACCCTACAGGTAGCTCTATACTACCTAATACTTATTAAGCCCCACGTTCCAAAGCACGACTTCACCATGGAACAGCCCGAAGATGCCCCAGCATCTCGCGCTTTGCAGTGTGGACGTCGCATGTTCCTCGCGGCCCTGATTCTCGCGTCGAAGTATCTTCAAGATCGCAACTATTCTGCACGAGCTTGGAGCAAGATTTCCGGCCTCAACACCCTGGAGATCAATCAAAACGAAATAGCTTTCCTCATTGCCGTGAACTGGAAACTTCACATCAAGGACGAAGTTTTCCAGCGCTGGACCGACATTGTTTTGAAATACACGCCCTCTCAACCGCCTTCTCCCGGATCATCAATGTCCCGACTTTCCCAAAAACATGTCGATGAGGTAGCCGATTGGAAAGCGATAGTCCTTGCCTTGGAGCCGGACCTAAAAAATATTACAAGAATAGCACCAAAAGTTTCGAGTGAGGCGTTGATCGACCGGTTTTCAGGACGACTCACACCACCATATGAGCAAATGCCTAGCTCTCCTTGCTCTCTGGGATCCAACGAATCCACCCCCACCCCAAAACAATACGCACCTCGGGTTTTGGAGCCTTGTCCATCGAACGCCTATCCTCAGCCTCGAGCTGCTCCAGCCCTTGGTCTTTTGCCGACTCCACGCCTGACCCCTCAGAGCTCTGGATTCTGCACTCCTGCAGCGAGTGCAGCTTCCCGTATGCTCGACCGACGAGGATCTATGGGCTATGCTATGGCACAGGCATCGGCCGTCTCTGCATTCCAGTTGAATGACCGATGGCCATCACTGCAGTTTACATCGTCACCGTACTCTTCCTACCGAAGATCCTCAATGGCCACAACGAGCTCTCTTATGTCGTCGCCAGAGTCCATGGTTTCGGACAATACCTCAAGAAATCCGTCCCGCTCGTCTTCGATTTCATCTGCATCCTCAGCTATTAGCGCGCCGTCTTCCAAGTTGGATGTACAAGCGCGCTGCCGCTATGCGAAGCGATGTAACGAGAAGAACGCGATGAGAACCCTTGAGTCCATGACCCTGCCAGAACTCCCGACGATAAGTTTGTCGCCAGAGTCGTATAGTGGCCCCGTCGGCAAAGAGCTCGGAGGCCTGTCCTTGAAGACACCTCAGTCCCAAGTGAGAGATTCTGACTTGGACGCTGCGCGAACTCTCCAGGAAATCCGCGAGGGGTCCCAGATTCGCAATCAACCCAGGCCAAGCTTCAAACGAGCGAGGCCACTCTCAACGGATCTTTCTTTGCAGGAAAATGTCCAACAGATGCTGAGAGAGTGCCACAATACCTCCTGGTCTTCGACGAACACTGTTCCCTCGGCAGGATACCCACTCCACAAAAAGGTCTGCTGTACCCAAGGAGATGGAATCAATGCTTCGAACATCCTGACGAGCCTTCCTGCCTACACCGGTGTTGGTGGACGCCCGGGCATGTGGGAGGGGATTTTGAACTAGCATCCCCGCGAGGAACCTGCATAAAAAACTTTTATACGACCCACCAAGCGTTACGTTAGCGACCAACTGGTTGCATTTGAGAAATAAAAAAGCCCCTATTATAAAAACCGACTTGTATACAACCTCTTCTTCTCCTTTGTCCTCGGTTCTACCTTCCTCTGGCGGGCGCATATCGGGGTCTTCGGCATTCAGCATTTGCAACTGCGCGGCATTTCGAGGCGTTGGCCTGCTAGACTCTGGAATTTCCTTGTCTTGTCGGCCATCTTGGCTTGCATCACGCATTCGCTGCATTTGCATTGCATGAAAGTCTCGAGCGTGTGGTGGTTTGCATTCTTGCCAGATACCTCTTGTGGATGATCTTTTACAGTGAGCGTGGAGGAAGCTCGAAACTCGGGTGTGTTGAAGGCCTGCCAGAGCAGGAATCATCAGCTCTGGCGGACATGTGGGATGGAGCTTTGGGTTGCTTGGGCTGAGAGATATCATCGGGAGGAAAGGGAACACTTTGAGGATGAAGGAGGACATATTCATCAGTAGAAGCAGAATGATGGATTTGTTGCTGACATGTTCCTTGCTGATGTGTCTTGGTTGTGCTGTGCTTTGTTTGTGATAATCGAGAGGCAGCGAGCGAAGAGGCGTGAGCGACGTTTACTGACTATGGCATAGGTCCATCCATGCGTGAAGGCATGCGGAAGACGAGAGTGATCCAATCCAATCACTAGAAATACTCTTCATTATTATTATTAGGAAAGTACAGACCTTGGTTGTTTAATCCGCAAGCCAACATTCACGGGATTTTGGGCACCAACACTAGGACGCAAGCAGCCATATTGCCCTGGGGTTGATGGTGCGGCTCGTGGCCATGCTCGTGGGTCCACTTGCGGAAGGATTGATATGGGGACAGTGGACCAGTGGATACAGGTGCGGCTGGAGCACCGAGCGAATAGAGGGCGCTGACGATGATCAGCATGATCAGTTCAGGCGCACGCAAGAGAAGTAAGAAAGCAGCTGGGCCCCGGTCCGAGAGTCAAAGCGGCTGAGAGCCAGACCCTCCTGCGGAACTGATATGTACGAAAAAGCATCAGAATATATGTATTTACTAGGTTACAGTCCAACATGAAATTCTGAGAGGTGCACGTATTCAGGGGCTGGGAATGAAGTTGTTTGTTTACCGCAGCCCTCGTATCACGTAGCAACGGGGCCTTGGAACGTTTCTGAGTTGAACTTCAATGCACGGTCTTGATGTCTGGATTGGCAGATACTCGATGCGGATTGCCCCACTACATGAATGCCCAAAAATACCCAGTGCCCCTGTCCTCTAGCGTGCGGACCCGCGCCCAGCTCGCATGCACCTGGCTCTCTACCTGGATTCCAGCCCAATTTCATTCCCTGAGGTGTTTCGCGGCTGCACTTTGTTGATGTTCCACTGCACAACTCTCCGACCGAGCGACTGGTGAAGCACCTAGGCCAGACCACCTCCGTCTCGACCAGATATCAAAGAGATATCCCTCTTTGCGCCGTGTCGAGAGCCTCAGCACACGTCACCTTACCCCAACACCGCCGTCCGCGCCACCGCAACCACAACCCCGACAAGTCACCATGTCGAGCTTCATCACGAACCTCTTCCCTGCCTCGCAGGCTGGCAAGGGCGAGAATGGCTTCAAGGATCGCCCGAGCACTCCAAACCGCAGCAGCTTCATCAATCCCGTTCAGACCCCTCAAGGTAGTCCGAGCAAGAACCAGAGGCCCCCGGGCGCCTACGAGATCCCAACCGCCTTCAGCAGCCCAACCAAGGCTCAGAGCAAGAACCCTCCCGCGTCCTACGAGCTACCTGTCGCTTTCGACAGTGCTTTGAAGCTCGGCCGCGCCGATCTGAGCAGCCCCGTCAAACAAGAACGCGGAACACCTTTGTCGCCTGGAAAGAGCAATGCCTTGGCTGTGGATGACTCCTACTTCTCTGGACCCGTCGAAAATGCGGACGAGAGTATCTTGCACAAATCCGTCGCCTCTGGAGTCCCAGTGCGCAAGCACGGCAAAGAGAACACTCCGCCCAGCTCGAGATCTGGAACAGACGCCATCCTGCCACAAACCCAGGCAGCGTTGTCGCGACAGGAGCACTACCAGAGAGAGCCGCCGGCACAGTCCTCAAAGAAATACAATACCCAGCGAGGACTGACGAAAGAGGAGTTGGCCATTATCAACAAGCCAAATGTGCGACGCCTGGCCAACGTCACTCAGTTGTGTAAGTCATGCAGCCCTGCTTGTTTTGCTCTATGACTGACTGACTTGATATGTAGACTTCCTCGATTATTATTTCGACCTCCTTACATATGTTGGTCACCGCCAGAACCGACTCAATCACTTCAAAGCCGAATACCCGCCTCCCCCTGAAACCCCTGAAGAGACCTACAACCCGCTCTGGCAGAAGTACGCTGGTCGGGAGCGAGCAAACCTGCGCAAGCGCCGCGTTCGTCTTCGACAAGGAGATTTCCAGATCCTGACCCAAGTTGGTCAAGGAGGTTATGGTCAGGTGTATCTGGCGCAGAAGAAGGATACGAGAGAGGTCTGCGCTTTGAAGGTCATGAGCAAGAAGCTGCTTTTCAAGCTGGATGAGATTCGACATGTTCTGACAGAGCGAGACATCTTGACGACTGCCAAGAGCGACTGGTTGGTTCGATTGCTCTACTCGTTCCAGGACGAAAAGAGCATCTACCTGGCAATGGTAAGGCAATGGATGTCTGTTTGCTGGGAGACGCGAGAAAGCTAACGACTGATTTCAGGAATATGTACCGGGAGGAGACTTCCGTACTTTGCTCAACAACACTGGTGTCCTTGCCAACCGCCACGCTCGCTTTTACATTGCTGAAATGTTCTGCTCTGTTGACGCTCTCCACCAGCTTGGCTACATCCACCGAGACTTGAAGCCCGAAAACTTCCTCATCGACTCGACAGGACATGTCAAGCTTACTGACTTTGGTTTGGCAGCAGGTTTCCTGGCACCAGGCAAGATCGAGTCAATGCGCGTCAAGCTTGAGAAAGTCGGCGAGACCTATGTCCCCTTCGGCAAGCCAATCGAGCAGCGCAGTGTCGCCGAACGTCGTGAAAACTATCGAACCTTGAGAAACCACGATGTCAACTATGCCAAGTCCATTGTGGGCTCGCCAGACTACATGGCACCTGAGGTTCTCAAAGGCGAAGAGTACGAGTTCAGTGTTGACTACTGGAGCTTGGGCTGCATGTTGTTCGAGTCGCTTACTGGATATCCGCCCTTTGCTGGCGCGACAGTCGATGAGACTTGGAAGAATCTGAAGCACTGGAAAGACGTGCTCAGGCGACCAACATGGGAGGATCCCAACTACTTCATATCCAACCGCACTTGGAACTTCATTCAAACGTACGTATTCCCACCGACTGCCTTGGCATAATAGTGACTAACTCGAAGCAGTTGTATCAACTCGAAATCCAGGCGCTTCTCGAATATCTCCCAAATTTACAATCACCAGTACTTCGCTGAAGTTGAGTGGAAGACGCTGCGAACGCAGCGCGCGCCTTTCGTGCCCGAGCTCGATTCGGAAACTGATGCAGGCTACTTCGACGACTTCAGTAACGAGGCCGATATGGCCAAGTACAAGGAAGTGCACGACAAGCAAGCACATCTGGAGCAGATGGCCGACCGCGAGGAGCCGATGAACAAGGCGCTCTTCGTAGGCTTTACCTTCAGACATCGCAAACCGGCTACAGATGATGCCGGTGGTCCCTCGAGTCCGAGAAAGCGCATCGATACGGACGCTACTTTTGGCACTATGCTTTGAGCTTCTGCCTGCCTGTCTTCATATGATAGAGCCCTTCAAGTTTTTACGGCATGGCTTTGTTACCAACCTCTTCCTGCTATGATTGGGACTTAATGGATGCTGGCTTTGGGACGACGAGGAAAGGAACCAGGCATAACAGGACGGCAACAACGGATTGTGGAGTTCTTGCTTTCTCGTTTTTTTGTGCTTTCGTCTTTTCGTTGCTGCGAGGCACACACACGCGCGTTCGAGCGCTGTCATCTCCTTCGTCTTTGTTCGGCGCGCTCGCGAGCTGTTTAGAGCCCGCAGTCGGCACGCACATTCCTCGTTTCTGTCTTGACTTTGCGTCTGCGTTTGGCGTTCATCTTGATCTTTGCGTCTCATGATGGCAATGGAAGATCAGTGGAGGGGTGGGACGGACACGGCGAAAAAAGGGGAAGGGAAGAGGAGCTGGAATGGTAACATGGGTACCTCTTAGAAAGAGCCTTCACGAGCTTCAATGTTTCATTCCACGATTCGGAAGGTATACGTCTCCTACCCCTGTGAGGCAGTTTACGAATAATGGTGGGAAGTGGGAAGGAGCCTTGTTGTAAGACTAGCAGCACATACAAGGTGTTGTGCCTGCGTGAATGGTATAACATTGATGTTACTATTACTAGAATTCTGTACTGCTGAATAGCGCATTAGATTTTCCGTACTTGTCTTCCATGCTTCAAGTGATCCGCGGAGGCCTCCAACTGCCGTCTCGAAAACCCATAAAGCCGGAATGACCCCACCAGACGCAGCACGCTCAGCCAGGACATAGCGTAGAAGATTCACATCACCAAGCGCCAAGATCCCAATCGATAACTGATAAGGAGGCACCCTGGCGGACTCGCTATGAAAAACACGGTTTGCGATTTGCTACGGGCCGGCGAATGGAAAATAGGGGGCTTTCGGGGGATATGTTCTTATATCCGCAATTGCCGTCACATGTCAACTTTTCCGTCATGTCCTACATGTAGTACATACCCCGCCAAAGAGCTTACCCCACATGCACGAGCTCTCAGGAACGGTATTGAAGAAAACGAACCACTTTGCAAGCACCAGCAAGTAATCTCAATCTCTTCTCCTCACGTCCTTCAGCTGTCCATATCCTCTTCTCGATCCCTCAATTGCCGCAAGAGCAGTCATCATTCCGTAAATTTGCTTTCTCCTGTACCATAAAGCGTTGCCACTCAACTATGGATCCATCAAAGGTCAAGATCCCGCCGATGAAGGACCTGACCATCGACAATATCACCGAGAATACCATTCTCACGAACTCGCAAGGTCCCAATGCTCGGCTCACGTTTCTGTTGGAAGAACTGGTGAAGAAACTACACGACTTTGCTAGAGAGACGAGACTCAGCACCGAGGAATGGATGGCAGCGTTGAACTTCCTCGTGAGAGTTGGTCAGATTAGTAGTGATGTGCGACATGTAAGTATCATCGATTCCCAGAGAGATCCTTTTCAGACCTATCTCGTGACCAGGAGTTTTGAGAAAAGACAAGCGGTGCAATTTGTATCCTCAATACAGGGATAAGATGGAACTTGATGTCGACCCAAAATATTCACAGAGCTAAAATAACTCCTTGACATAGGAATTCATCCTTCTCTCCGACATCCTCGGCCTTTCCCTCCTCGTCGACGCCATAAACCACCCAAAACCACCCCACTCCACCGAAGGATCCGTCCTCGGCCCCTTCCACACGCACGATGCACCCTCCGAGGCCTCAGGTCTCACACTGTCTCACGACCCCAACGGCGAGCCGCTACTCGTCCTCTGTAACCTCTTCGACTCCACAGGCAAGCCTATCGAGGGCGTCAAAATCGACATCTGGGAGACCGACTCCTCAGGACACTACGACGTGCAGTACGCCGACCGCAGCACCCCCGACGGCCGTACCGTCATGACCTCCGACGCCGGTGGAAAATTCTGGTTCAAGGCAATCAAGCCAGTCAGCTATCCAATCCCGCACGACGGTCCGGTCGGACAATTGCTGAAATTGCTGCATCGCCATCCGTGGCGGCCGGCACATATGCACTTTATGTTTGAGAAGGAGGGCTATGATCATCTGATTACGGCGCTGTATGTCCGTGGCGATCCGTATGAGACGAGTGATGCTGTCTTTGGCGTTAAGGATTCGCTGATTGTGGATTTTGGGAAAGCCGGGAAAGAGGAGGCGGAGAAGTATGGGGTGAAGGAGGGCACGGCGGTGCTGAAGCATGATTTTGTGCTGGTCAGTGAGAAGGAGACGACGGAGTTGAGGGATCGGAAGGCGTTGGAGGCTATGGAGAAGTTGGGGAGGAAGGTCAAGTTGGTGGATCATTTGCCGGTTCCGGATTTGGATTAAGAGGGTGTGTGAGTGGGAAGTTGGAAGTTGAAGGTTGGGACTCGGGAGCTTGGATTAGCAGAGTGAGTGTGGAGTAGTAGGGCTACACAGAACACAGCCTATGACCCTCTCAAGTGTCAACAAGCTATGATTTGGTATTTCTTGAAATGGAATTTCCTGGAAGTAAGGAAGTCTAAGTCTTCGAAATTGACTCTCTTTCAAGTCGACAGGTACGCACACGATGCATCGAAGGATTTGGAAGACTGCCTGTGGACTGCCAAAATAGCAGAATCTGAATTAAAGGCGGATTCAAGCACCTTGTGTTTCACCTAGTTCTCAACGAGTTCAAGGCAAGCCTGCTCAACATGAGTCAAAATGACAGATGGCTCAAATTACCAGACCTTGAAAGTACTAACAGAAGTATTTGTATTAATCCAAAAATACTCCGATACCCAAACGAAACTTAAGGTAGTCGTATAAGCAGATATCGTGGCGGTACGTGCATATAGTTTATGTACTGTTGGTGCCTGATTTCTCGTATTCATCCGTATAAGGCGACGACAATGCGAGCCAAGAAAGGTTACCAGCCTCACGGGTTCCAGCTTGATACTTTCAATTTGAGGGAGGCCCGTCGCAATCAACAGTCTTCCACAATGGCTCCACCGGATCCTTCGCCAGCTTCGTCAGCAGGTCAGTCAATCAGGGTCATATTGAAATCATATCTGTCAATAGCAGACACCTCCCCAGGCGTATCAGAGTACTTGATGCTGATCCAAGACGCTTGTAGCTGCGAAAAAGAAAAGCAACAAGAAGAAGAAGAATGCCGCGAAGAACAAGCCAAATGGAGATCCTGCCAAGTCGTTAGAATCAGCGAAAGATGTCGTGCAGGAAGACGAGCAAGCTACCGCGGAGGCGGAGGCGGAGGACTCAGATCCATCAACTGTGGTACGAAAGACCACCTGTTCATCGCGAGTTTGCTAGAATTCGCTGGTTGCAAGCTGACTGACTGTCCGAGAAGAATACACCCAAGGATGCACAGTTTTCCCACGATGCATCAGCAGACACAAATGGCCACAATGACTCAAAGGCATCCAATGGACATGCTGCCGAAACTGCAGCGCAAGCAACATCTCCCTCGCAAAGCACACCCCAGCCCGAGCCTCCCAAAGACGATAGCACCGAGAATAATGCTTCCGACTCGACAGATGCTAGTGCGCGATTAGAGGCAATGTCCCAAGACCGAGAGGCCTTGCGTGCAGAGGTGGAGCAATTACGGAAGTCGCTGGAGGAAATACAAGAAAAGCATACGGAGGAAGTTTCAAATATCCGTACCGAGCTGGAGGAAAGCCAGGCAGAGAAGGAACAGGCTCAATCACAATACCAGAACCTCCTAGGTCGTGTCAACACCATTAAATCGACCTTGGGCGAGCGTCTGCAAGCAGATAGGGAAGAGCTCGATGAAGCCAGGCGCCAGATTGAAGCCTTGGAGGAGCAAAACACAAGCTTGGAATCGAACACCCAAAGCCTAGAATCAGAGATATCCAGGCTGAATAGCGAAGCGGAGGAGACATCTCGGGAATTGTCAAGCCTTCGCAATCGACATAATCTATCACAGCAGAATTGGCTCACGGAACGGGATGACCTGATGCGCCAACTCAAACATTTACGAGAGGAAGCGGCCGCGGCCAAGGAAGCCATGGGAGATTGGGAGGTTCTGGCCATGGAGGAGCGGAATATACGTGAAGGACTAGCCGAGAGAGCTGCTGACTTCGAGGAGCAGTTGTCGAATCTGAGGGAACAGTATGAGCGAGCAGCTTCAGAGCGGGACAGCAATTCTCAAGCTGTAGATGGATTACAGAGAGCGCTGCAAGAAATCCAAGAAGCACGGAAACGCGAGCTACGGGAGGTGGTCGAGTCAGGTCAAGAACAGCTCGGTTCTCTGACCAAGGCTGTTCAGCAAGCCGAAACGAGAGCCAGCGAAGCTGAAGCCGCCAAGAAGAGCCTTGAAGAGGAACTTGAGAGATTAGCGCCCTTTGAGAAGGAAGTCAAGGAGAAGAACCTCCTCATCGGCAAGTTACGGCATGAAGCAATTGTGCTCAATGATCACCTAACAAAAGCTCTTCGATTCCTGAAGAAAGCAAAGCCAGAGGACAATGTCGATAGGTATGCCATGACCATATATTCATTCCAGGTATGAATGCTGATTATTCCAGGCAAATTGTCACAAACCACTTCCTGCATTTCATAACCCTGGACCGCTCCGACCCCAAGAAATTCCAGGTGTTGCAGCTTATTGCAGCTCTCCTGAACTGGACCGATGAGCAAAGAGAACAAGCTGGCCTCTCCCGGCCAGGAGCTTCGTCAGCGTCAGGCTCTCTCCGTCTTCCAATATCTCCATTCCACCGTACACCTTCAACGCCCTCGCTGTCGACTGAGTTCTTCCCTGAGGGTAGTAATAGCGCAGGTAGGGAGTCGTTGGGCGAGCTTTGGACGAACTTCTTGGAGCGCCAGGCTGAAGAAGGGATGAAGTCTCCTACCGAGTCAAGAACGGGAAGTGTGTCTTCCGGTCCTGGACGCCAGAATTCGAGAGCATAGGATTTGAGGATTCTTTTTCGATTGTACTACTCTTTGCGCTGGTCAACAAAACGGCGCCATATAATAGTTCCCTTGTATTTGGCGGCATTCTGAATTGTGGACGGCGTTCGGGTTGGTTGGTCTGAGAAACGAGCGCTGTAGGGCAGCCTCGCCTTTGTTAAAATTATGAAAAGGAATATGCATATGGCTACAAGTTGTCTTGGCGGTCTTCTTATGCAGCAATCAAAATGCTTGACTCAATCACCTGCCGAGTGAGGTGGTCTATGGAAGGTTTGTATTCACCCTGAGTTGTGGATGTGTCATAGGATTGTCGTTACTACAGTGCCAGTCTTCCACGGAAGGTATCCTTCCCTATGACCAAACCTAGGTCACCACTTGTCCTCCTTCTTTCTGCTGTTAGTCAACAGCGTTCATGTGAGGCGTGATTTTTCCTTGTAATTGTTGCCCCCTCATCCTTTTGCGAGTCAAGATGAGCTGTGGTTTACCATCTCTTGGTTTCTCAGCCCCAGATCTAAAGGTATTTAAACGTTCCTCCTGTCCCTTTCCTTTTCAGATCCAAGGGAAGTCTCCAACTCAGAAGTCTGAAAACAGAAACGACTGCGAACTTGGTGCCTTTCAAGTTTCAACTATCACTACGTCGAATCTAACATCACTCCCCATACCACCTGCGAAGTGCTAAAAAATTCATAATTTCTCGGCATACTTAGACAGCATGGCCCAGAACAACACGCGGCCTTCAGGCGCCCAGTCTAGCCAACAGACTGGAGCTCAGTCTAGCCAGCAACAGTGGCATGATTACTCCATCTCCGCAAATGCCGCATCAGCAACCGGTCATAGCTATGAAAACTCGGAGCCCTCCAACGCCGGCGGGTGCTGTCCAGTCTGCTTCAGGTCGAAAGAAACATGTATTTGCACCGACCCACGAGGTCAGGGGAAATCTATGGATGGACCGACGATTTCAGCCAGATATGCCCCCGACCACCGAAGCCGAGAACCTTTATCCCCCTGGGAGACAGGCCTTGTTTTCCCGGCCTGGGATCTCGCCCTCGATTCATTGAACCCCAAAGCTGCTCCGTTCACTCCTTCCAAGGCCACATCTACAAGCAGACAGGCAAATGACACAGGCAGAGCGGTCGACATTTTGCACTGCTCGCCAAGAACCTCATCAACGCCATGGCTCGTACCCAGCGCCGAACAGGAATACTATTGTCGCGGACCACAAGGCCTAGGATTTGACCTCCCATGCGATCCCAAGGACCGGTACCCCTCTGAGCCGCGCTCAGTACCACTCGAGGCACGACGGGCTTCAACCAGACCTGAAAAGCCTAAGCCTGAGCCCCCTAACGCGCCCATTATTCCCTTCGCCCCCCTGGCACGCACGCTATCTCGCCAACCCCCAACTATTATTCTCGGCGAAGGCAGCTCAGTGCCCTCGTGGCCAGAGATAATCCAAATACTTGAGCACGAATATTTTCGACCGCACCCAGACTATTTCCATGGCACTTTACCAAAGGACGACTTTGAGGATAAGGAAGAATCTGCGTACTTTGTTCCTTGGTTTGAGAACGAAAGTATTAGCTCTAGACCCCCACAATTTCCAGGAAACCCTGGCCCGCCTCCTATACCCCCTCGTCCAGCGCCAAAACCGGCACCTACGACACCTGAGCCGTCACCTCCAGGGTCACCACCGCATGAGCTTGAAGGATCTCCTTCTGGAATGCAAAATGCCTCGCAGCCTGGAGTTTTTACAGCGCTGCGTTCCTGTCCCGGACTTTGGGACGGTGATGGGGATGATGACGATGATGATGAGACGATGACAACACAAACCGGATCATCGACTAACAAGCATATGCCGTATTCTACTCGGCTCACTTTTTCTTCGCCAGAGGGTGCAAGGGATCTGAACGCCTTTGTCACAGATGAAGATGCAGTCGATGTTCAGGAAGGGAGTCCCGACTCAAGTATGGCTTCTGAATTTTGGTGGAATATCTCGGGAAATCTGGATCCTACCCATGGTTGGCATATCGAACATGCGACAATGCCCCTTTATGGCCTGACAGACGATGCCAGAGAGAAATTGAGATCAAGCTTGAGCGGAGCCGCCAAAACCACAGACGTTCGAATGTTACAGTTCATAAGCCAAGGCAAAGCGATGGATGATCCTGACTCAAAAAATAATAACTTTATCAAAGCCATTATGCTCTCGAGGCAGAAAAGAAAGTGCTTCCTCCTCATCATTACCTACTGCAGGAAACGAGAATCAAGCGTCTTCTACCCCCTCAGCTCTCGATAAAGACCCCGAGTTTGAGGCACAATTTCGCGTTGTCTTCTGTCAGACGTCTGCTGGACCGAACAGCTATTTGACCGACTTGAAACCCCCTTCATCTTTCTTTCAATTCAAACAGAAACTTCGGGTTTCCACGCCATTCCAAGGATTCAGAGAAGCTATCAAACGTCAAGTAATTGGATTAGCAACAGACGAGGGGATTCCGCAACAGTATCGAGAGTGTTTGAGAAAAGCCAACGTCATTCATTATTGGATCACCCCGCGAGCACATTGTCTCGATGACAGAGACCTCGTTCATTTTTGGATCCTGAGACGCGGTCTGAGACAATGGGTTGTCCGGGAAGCTTCTGTAAAGACATCGGTTGATATCACGGACCAGAATGCGCGAAGAGCATTCGCTTTGCTGAAGGAAGCACCGGATATGTTTACAGTACTTTGTATTTGCCACGTGGATCCCAAGGATATTCAGAACGTACCGGACGCGGCTCTAAATGATAAACAGTCTGATGATGCTGTTGGGGCAGGGCCTTCCAAGTTACCAGCAGCAGGTAACAATTTCACAGCCAGCTTTCACACACGGGGTAAAGCTACCTCCGGACCTCCCCTTTTCACAAATCCCTTCTCGGCCACAGCTTCAGCCCAGGGCTCAGCTTCGACTCTAACTAACAAGTCCACTACGCAAACACAACAGTCGACGAAAATACCGCAACCTCGGGAGCTTGCAAGCGTGGATGATGAAAGAGCCGAATGGTTAGATGCAGTGGAAAAGATGATGAACTTTGGGATTCTCGACTATACTTGCTAAACGAAATTGCAAGCATATCGAGAGGAATGAAGGGGCTTGAAACTAGAAAGTGGTTGTGGTCTTCTTTCTCAGATTTCAGCGGCTTGATTCTATGGTTCGGTGTCTTTACTTTTCTCAGCACCGATGATTTTCATATTTTCAACTATGCTACGCGTTACATATGGCCAGAGGCTCCACTGATTGTTTTTTTAAGACACTTCCTTCTAATTGAGTAACTGGAATTTGTGGTTTAAGATACTAGACAATGATTTATTAAATTGCCCATGTCTTGCAGCTTGCTGTCTTGGCCTTCGTGAAACTAACGAAATATCACCATAGACAAGTGCAACTAAGCGCAGCCTAACCTATCTAAGCTGTTACAGGCAATATTTATATCCCGCCTTCAAAAGTCGATAACTGCGTAATTCGTGGATGTAGCGGTGATTCCAGAACTAAGTGCAAACATCATGATTCTCTTCGGTTCACAATCCGAATCTCCCCATGAATAGGTGAAGATCGTTATTGGCATGCCCGTAACCCGCGGTATCGGGTTTTATAGTTTATACTCTGCCAGCTTCATCTTCAGTTCTTGAGATGAGCCCTAGCTAACTTAGAACTCCCCACTCTAGTCAAGCTCACCTCCGGCTCTTCCAAAATCCAACATCCTTCCGAGTTCCAGCCTTCCAACCCCGGCCCGCCCAATGATCTCGTAAGGCATGTCCTTTTGAGTAGGGTAAGATGACTTCGTCCTTTGAAGTTTGCGTGTTTTTGGTGTGATTGGAACGCACTCTTGCTTCTCATCGTGACCTATGCAGAATATTATACTCGCAACCATACACTTCACCGCAAACTGTTACGTCTGCTGTGATGATCCCACTGATATAGCACTTTCGGTGACTCCGTAATGATTCCCCTTGTACCCCGGAATTCTCGACCCTCACATTACGTTGCCCACCAGAACCCGTACTTTTGATTTCCATAAAAGTGGACATAGTATGCCATTTTGGATTTCAATTCCTGCGCGCCCGAATGCTGTATGGCCCCATTACCGTACCCAAAGAACACATAATTCATCTCCATTGGTCGTTCAAAGCTCCTTCTTCTGCCTCTGCTCATCCTTCTCCTGAAGCCTCCCACCAAACGGCTTCTCCTTGGTCTTCTCCTTGGTTTTCCCATTCTTCGACTTCGCGGCGCGCACAAGATCTACTACCCCGACGCCAGCATCCCACACCAAGCTGATCACGGCCGCACATGCCAACAGCCAGGCTTGGATGCTCACGCTACCCAACGGGGCACGCGGTAAACTGATCATAAACTCGGCATAATATGGGAGCCAGCCGGCCGGGAGCCAGAACATGGGCTGCTTTGCGTAGTATAGCTGCACAAGCCACCGCAAGCCAGTCGTAGATAGCCATCTCAGCGCCCCAATGTATCGGTCAAAGGAGGATTTGGTTCCTTGCATGCTCGCCTCTAGTTATCACATCAGTCTGCGGCCCAAAATAGTATCCATAGACGCAATCAAGGGGTCGTACTGGACTTCTCCAACTGCTCCAGCACTTTATCATGCTGTCTCCGGATCTTGGCCCATTTTGCGAACTGGTCCTGCGAGCTGGTCCCGTTCAATTCCTTGCGCAGCCGTAGGAACTCGGCTTGTAATAGTCGATGCTCAGCAGCTTGTTTCGAGGTTGGAGTGGGAAGGTAGGTGTAAAGGGTCCAGAGAAGAGCGTCGATGGTGGAAGCACCGACGGTATTTATGAGGTGGATGACCAGCTGTAGGGCGAAGGCGATGAGGAGGACGGAATTGGAAGGCATGTTGCGAGACGGTCAGCCTCACATGGGCGGTGCTCGCGATGCTGCTTTGTCGGAGAAGCAGCTTGTTCGGAGCTCGGTGTGGTTAGTTCGTATGGTGGCAGCACTGAGTTGGATGGAGGTCCTTGGATGGAATTCCTCCTCAGCCTTGTGTGGCCCGAGCGCCCGAGAGATGTTCGCGCCTATCGACAATTCTGAGACTGACGTGGTGGAGGGGGCAACCACGGCAGCATCAGATGGGGACGGTAGCATAGTCCTTGGGAAGCATGGGACCCTCGAACCCGCGACAGCTTCTCTCTTCCAGAATGCGAGCTTGCTCGCGTCTGCCACGCATTCTTTTCAGACCACCAGCCACTCTCCCACCCTGACCCGTCATTGTTGTCTCTGCCACCGACTCCATTGATCCATTTGTGAGCCCCCATCTGCTACTGCCATCGCTCTTGCGAACTGGCTGCTTTCAGTCCGCTGACTATCCGCAGCTCCACTTTACCAAGATGGTTTACTCAATCGACGTCGAAGCCATGGTCGAGAGCGCCTGTTTCGGCGAGCCGAACTACTGCCCGGCGCGCAAAGCTTTCCTCTGCATTCTCTACGTCTTCCGCACCATGGAATTTATAAAGACCGGGGCCATGAACATCGAGATGACCAAGCCGATGCCTTACCCGTACGCTTCAAAGATCGGCATGGATGGAATCAACCCCGAGGTAGCAATCCCGACGCCAACTCTCAAAGCCGCTTTCCTCTACGCCCGAAAGTCGCTGAAATCCCAGCTCTCCTCCTCGAAAGCGACGACGGGTCCTCTGGACTTTGCCGACAAGGTGCTAGACACCACTTCCGTCATCCTAGCCTTTGACCCTGAGCATCTCACAGCCGTGAACACGAGGAAAAGAGCTATCATGCTCTTGAAGTTGAAGTCGAAGTGCAAACATGCTTACAGAGATGCTATCACGAACGAACTCACCTTCGTCAAGGCCTTGCTCTGTTCACGGCTACCTCGGCACAACAAATCCTCAACTTTATGGTCTCATCGGTGTTGGCTTATCGAACTATATGCGCATGAGGGCTACTTCAGCAGAGACTTGATCAACACCGACAAAACCTTTACTTCGAAAACGTTGGAGGAAGAATTTAACAGCGTTGTTTCCCTCGCAGCCGAGCGTCATCCAATGAATTACTCCGCCTGGACCTACCTGAGATGGCTGACCTCCGGGACCAAACTGGATCCGCTGGGCGCGTTCAAGTTCACCAACCAGGTCCGCAGATGGTGTGAAAATCATCACAATGACGTTTCTGGATGGTCCTTCCTCCTGTGGTTTCTGACAGGGCGGAAAGTTGACCCGCGGCTTGCCCGTCAAACGGTAACTCAGGTATCGGACCTGGCGAAAGACTTGAAATGGAGAGGAGACGCCGTGTGGAATTTCTTACTTGGATTTGCCGACTCGGAACTAGGTTCGGATGAGCTGAGCTATAGTATCCGCGAGAACCACATACAGGTCAAAACCAAAGCTGTGCCACGGACACCCAAGCACGAGCACGGCGAGCCGAAGTATGAGGGCAGCGAGCCTAAGAGACAGAAGCAGGACGATGGAGTGGGGAGGAATGGCGCCGCTGAGATGGAGACTCCCACTGGACCTGAGATGAATGGCTTCCATCAGATAGAGGCTGCGGGGAGGGATGGCTCTCAGGAGATAGAGACTCCCACTGGCCCCATCTTTGTCAATACTCCCGGCGCACCTTTCTCCATGACAGCCAGATCTCGTGCATACCGGGGTTGGCCGGTCAGCTCGTCGTCGCCATCAAGTCCGAGACACGACGGTTGGCCATCCACCTGGCAAGAGATTCCTGAAGCAGAGGATGTCCCAGTCGACTGATAGCTGAGTGCTGTAAGTCGCAGAGTCGGTACACGGCTTGCATCGAATAGCGATCCGGCGGTCTGGATTGAGTTCGGGGTCTTTCCTCGAGTCGAGACCTGGGTCCAGTGCAACGTTGTGCGACGGGAGGCACAGGTGTAGACGGGGAGGACTGCATGACTTGGGAGCATCAGCATCAGCATGCGTGATCGAAATCTGCTTCACTTGAAGAAGAAAAGCAGGCAGCCTGTTACTCCAGCTAGGTAGATATAAATGTACTTTCTATCCAGTAACAACATGACTTGCCTATGCATAGTAGTTTATCTTGACTCCAGTCTTGATCAGCGATGTCGTCAGGTCGGGGTAGGCCACCCTAATTGGATCGCCCTCAGGCTCTGCCTGGTCTGAATCGCACCAAGATTTTCCATAATTTCAGACTCCCAGCACTACACGAGCCCCAAGACAGGGATACTCTATGTTCTATATGTTCTAATTCTGTCCGAAGGTGTAGGATTTGGATTTGCATAGGTGACGTCTTGGTTCCACATTCTCCACAGCTCCAGTCTGCGAACATCAGTCTCCATGTCCGTGCAGTCTCCAGTCATCTGGACAGCAGCACCAGACGCTGGCCAGCTTTCTCCATGTCGCTCCACGAGTCCACACTCCACAGCCATCTTCAGGCATTCAATGTTCCATGGCAAGGGGCACGAGCCGGCGCGGGCCTTCCGTCACCGTGGTACGAGTGTTGCCTACCTAGGTCCGAAGCGTCACAGCTAATTTTGGACATTGGGGACTACGCGGGGCCGCGTGTACTACATCAATTGATGTACTGAGTTCAGCGATGCCATGCAGGAAGCCGAACTATGTGGTGAAGGACCTTTGCTGGCATTGGAAGCTGTGATCTCATGGATGGCATGGTGGATGTGACGACGTTGAGGTTTTGAGGCGGCAGGTTTTGTTTCGATTTCAATACAGTTGAATGGTTGCTGGTCGGACTCTCTCCAGATTGATACCCCTGGCGTGGCAGTGTGGCGCTTCTTGATGCAGGCACCGCTCACACCCAAGTCCCAAATCCATATTCGGACTGCAAACGCTCTCTCATTCAATAAATATGGAAACCGCATGGACACGCGCAACGCAATAAACGGTCCCCCACACCCTGACGTTGTTCCTGATCAGGTACGTCTATCAACTATGTTGGCTGTCAATGTTTCAATCATTGTTAGCGTTTGGTGGTGTGTGTGGATGCTCCCCTTACGGCGTGGGACCCACGGGTGCTCGAGCCAATTCGCTGGCTTGGCAAAGGCCGGATCAGATTTCTCGTGCAGCCTGCGCCTGTTTTCAGAGGCCGGATCGAGTCTCGAGTCTCGACCTCTTCACCAATCTTCAACATCGTTCTTTCTTTTCCTCTCTCTGCTTTCCGCCGTTCTCAGTCCTGTTGTCTGTGCCCATCATTGCTGTCTGCCCTGCTCTCTCTTGCCAATTCGTTTTCCTTGTCATTCCCAGGCCCTTTCTTTGTACATTTCGACTCGGCCACTACTTCTTCAACGCGCGTCTTGTCTGTTTGGTCTTTGTAGCGTAGCATAGTCTTGTAATCGGTGTGTATCCCCCTATTTTTCCTCCTTGAGCTGCCTAGTTCAACCTACTCTCTCTTTTTCTCCCCACTTTTGGATGTCCTGTCTCCCATCTTGCTGCCAATTTGTATGCTGATATTCTGCTCAGTAATACTTAATACCTAATCCGCAAACGAATCGAAGAGTCTGGTACTCGTCTTCCTGTCCTTTGGTCTTTCGATAGAGTCTCGGCTAGACTACGCATCTTCAGACTTGAGAATACCTGTGCCGACTTCTGCGCGGATTGGGCGATTGAAAGGTTCCGGTCTTCAAGACTGCAACGATTTAGGAACCTTCCCAAGGACAACGCTACGCAACTGATCTTCTTGATCCTATACCACTCTGCCTCGAGCGCAAGGAGAGACTGTTTGCTCTTGCGGCCGTTTCTGGTCCTCCTCGACTCATCCTCGAACACTTCTACTCCGAATTCTCACGCTCATTTCCACCTCATCGCCCTTGTCTTCACCAAGGCACTGGGAACCACTCCTTTACGGCTTTCGGCGTCAACATGAGATCCCAGACCATCCGTTTGCTGGCATGTGCCTCATTTGCTCTACAAGCCCAAGCTTTCTACGACCCCTATCCTGAGGAGATCGGTGGCAGAGTTGGTGCAGTTGCCGAGAATTCCAAATCCTCCAATGAGGTCAAATATGCTGCTCCCGCCAGCCTTTCAAAAAGGTTGATGCTCGGAGTGGCAGATGCTTCAGCAGTATGCCATCGGAAACCTCTTTGGTATGAATACCGCTAATTGGATGCAGCATGTTACAACCTGGTTCTCTGGCTGGGGTCAACCCAACCACAACCAAGTCTCGTCTAGAGACGATCATCGTACGCTGCAGTACGTCCCCTCCACCGAGTTGTCAAAACTAGTGACCCGGGACACGAATACGAGTGCCTTCATCAACTCGACGACCCCTTGCGGAACATCCAGTACCACAGTGAACCAGGACGGCCACAACATCACATATTTCACCACCTTGTATTTTGGCTCGCAAAAGACTCCGATGAACATGCTTATCGACACGGGAGGTCTGGAGACCTGGGTCATGGCCAGCAACTGCACGAGCAGCTACTGCAGCAGCCACAACACATTCGATCCCAGTGCCTCGACGACGCTGAACATTACCGGCGAGAAGTTGGGTCTCAATTATGGTTCCGGCCGTGCTACTGGCTATTATGCTTCAGACACGGTATCTACTGGGGACCTGAGTACAACTTTCACCTTCGGGCTCGTCGATAGCGTTAGCTTGTCGAGCACTTTTGTTTTTGATGGCCTTTTGGGGATGTCAAATTCCAACTCGACCCCCTCGAATGAGAGTTTCTGGGGCGCGATCTCTCCTCTTCTGGATGACCCGACGTTCCATGGCTTTGGCATCAATCTCCCCACTCTCGATGACAGAGATGGCGAAATGAACTTCGGATTCGCAGATACTTCGAAGGACATCACTTACGTGGAGACTAATAAGCGTGACAACGGCTGGAATATCACAATGGATGATTCCTTATATAATGGAGAGTCGGCAGGTACGGGTAGTGTTCCAGCTTACATCGACACTGGCACGACTTTCATGTTTGTGCCTCAAACATCCTGCGATGCTCTCCACAAACTCGTCACCGACTCTACTCGTACCGCGGAAGGTGCATGGTACGTCCCATGTAACACTACCGGCTCGATACAGTTCAAGTTCAATGGTGCTGCATTCAACATGTCGAGTTCTAGTTGGGTCGATGGGTCTTCGAATGGGGATCTTTGCCCAAGCCATATTGAATGTAGCTCTGCCTTCAGCGACGGAACATGGCTCATAGGGGACATGTTCCTGTCAAACGTCTATACTGTTTTCGACTTTGGTGCTTCTCGTGTTGGTAAGTTGACGCCATATTGATCTTGAGGAATCACATATTAATGTCTACAGGCTTTGCGCCGAGAGGCGAGACGAACACCACTTGTTCCCCAACTACGACGAGTTCGGGCACTGGAAAGCCTACGTCGACTGCGACTTCTACATCGGCCTCGGCCTCGGCGACGAAACATTCTGGGGCGGAGGCGATCAGTGCCAGAAACAGTGGGTTGTCTGCATTGGTGGCATTGGTGGTCTTGGCGGTGGTTGCTTGAACGCATGCGACAGTCTCTTGACGGCATTTACTTTGCGAGGAGCGTTTTACCATGCATTATACCTATCATGATGTCCGTAAGGCACCATACACACGGCGGCTTCCTGGCCCCCAACCAGGATTATTAGAAGAAACAAATTGAAAAGTACTTCGACACCTTACGAAGCATGTTCTAGGGAATCTTGAGCGAGACAAAGTTTGCAGGCCTGTGGTTGAGTAGCAGTGGTTGCTGTGATGGACTGCATTGAGAGGTTAAACTTCAACTTAAGGGTTGTTTCGCTTCTACTTAGCTATCTTGCAGGGGCAATTAACTCGACGTAGACCCAGTCGGCCAATATTTTTCCATGGTAAGTTCAATCAACGTAAAGTAGATTCCAGTAGCAGAGGTCTCCTTCAGCCATGCTACTGTACATGTATACATGCCCGTACATTATACATGCTGAAAACGTCATGGCTCACGTTCCGCATGCGAAAACAGCCGCTCCTAGCCTTGCAGACGAGGCTGCGGGCCCAGCAGGTGTCGTACGTAGCGAGACTCCCGAACCTCCAGTCCAGACAGCTCCCTTCCATTCATCTCTGTAGAAAACTAAGATTGCGTGCGAACAGAATGCTCCTGCGATAGCACGATCCAGCATGGCGCAAGCCAATCCCTCCAGCTCCCGGGACCTCTCCGCCCAAGAATACGTAGAGTCCCAACGTCTTCTCCCAGCCCCAGACGAATCTCACGAACCGGCCATGCAGCTGCGCGAAATCAAAGATCTGCCCAAAATCAACACGAAAGCTGCAAATTCGCAGACGCCCAGAACTCCCAAGAGCGCGAGAAGCGTGCACTTTGATCTGCCGCCGCTCACTCCGAGTCCGAGCCGCAATAGCGCGAACGGTCATCCTCCTCCCTACACACACTTTCCCTCGGATTCAGATGAGGATTTTCTTGATGATGGCATTGATGGAGGTGAAGGACATGGGCGCGTGCCGTTGCTTGATGCGCCTGCTGCACTTGAGCCTTGGGAGACGGGCAACGACATCCATTCGTGGGCTGAGCGGGAACGCCGGCGTCCGAAATCTAACCTGCGGAGCGCATTCATGAATATGGCCAACAGCATCATTGGGGCAGGAATCATCGGCCAACCGTATGCCTTCCGACAAGCAGGTTTGCTGTCAGGAATCATATTGCTGGTGGGCTTGACAGTGGTGGTGGACTGGACGATACGGTTGATTGTGGTCAATAGCAAGCTGAGTGGCAAGCCGACATTTCAGGGGACGGTAGAGCATTGTTATGGGAAGTGGGGACTGGTGGCTGTGAGTTTGGCGCAGTGGTTCTTTGCATTTGGGGGGATGGTGGCGTTTTGTGTTATCGTGGGGGATAGCATTCCGCCTGTGATGGAGACTATCTGGCCAGGGTTGAGGGCCATGCCGGTTTGGGGATCGCTGGCTAGTAGGAGAGCAGTTATTGTGCTTTTCGTGGGGAGCGTGAGTTGGCCGTTGAGTCTCTATAGGGATATTAGCAAGGTATGTGAGGACGATACCTTGGGTGTTGGCTACTGGATGAAAGAAAAGGGGCTAATTGTGTTTGTGGCAATAGTTAGCTCAAGCAAGCACGCTGGCCCTCATCAGCATGGTCGTGATTCTGATCACGGTGATAACTCAGGGGATTGTTGTCCCGCCAGACTTGAAAGGGGTATTTGACACCCCCCTCCTCACTGTAAACACCGGCATCTTCCAAGCTATAGGTGTTATCTCGTTTGGTACGTCTTATATACTCACATCCATGCTTCTAGCCCCTTTTCTTTTGAACCCTCGACCCATATTATCTATCACTCAGTATCTGCCTTCTCATGCTGACAGTAATCTCACAGCATTTGTCTGCCACCACAACACCCTCCTTATCTACTCCTCCCTCCACACTCCCACTCTCGACCGATTCGAAACAGTCGTCCACCACAGCACCTTTATCTCCCTCGTTGCCTGCCTCAGCATGGCACTCGCCGGATTCCTTACCTTTGCCGATAAAACCCAAGGAAATGTACTCAACAACTTCCCCGCCGACAACACCATGGTAAACATAGCCCGTTTTTGTTTCGGCCTGAATATGCTCACCACTCTCCCCTTGGAAGCCTTCGTTTGCCGAGAAGTTATGGTGAATTACTTCTGGAACGAAGACCCTGCCGGTGGTCTGGAAGCTGAAAGAGACGAAGACGGGAGCAAGACAAGAAGTACAGATTTCTGGAGACATTTGCTGCTTTCGACGGGGTTGGTGTGGGCGGCGGTGGCGTTTAGTCTGGTGACCTGTGATCTGGGCGCTGTTTTCGAGCTCATTGGAGCCACGAGCGCGTGCATGCTGGCATATATACTGCCAACTTTGTGCTTTATTCGGTTGAGCAAGAGGAGTTGGAAGACCACGGTTGCGTGGGCGGTGGTTGGCTTTGGCGTTGTGGTTTTGTGCATTAGCGTGGTGATGGCGGTGGTCAAGGTGTTTCGTGGTATGTTTGCGTCCTATCCGTTTCCCTTTGGGTTTACCTTGACTGTGTACTTTTTAAAACTGACTGCTTGACAGGCGGCTCCTCAGAGACAGCAAGCTGCAACTGGTAGTCCGGTAGAGAGGAAGACACTCGCAATGTATGATATGGGTAATATGGCAATGCATGGTACGGCGCACGGAATAAAGGATGACACTTGAATTTATTGAGCCTAGCCATTTGACCTGTGACTGCTTTCATTATCCGTCATTGTACCTGTTCCAAGTCATTTCCTCGCTTCTGTGAGGGAGGCATCGTGGTGGAAGCAGCATCTGGAAATTGAGCCTCAACAAAGCAACTTGAAGACATACCAGAGCTGTCGAACGCTTGCTTATTGCCTACAACCCCGACAAAGGACAGCAGCCTAATGGGAGGATGCGGTTCCTCTGTGATGACTTCAATTTTCCGAGGAAGGCCCTGTGGGCGACCAATATTAGGCTTTAAATAATTGCCCAGGCTTCGCAGCACAGTGTCTTGCCATGCCCGGATTTATACCAGCAGTAGCAGAAGACTGTTCTGGTAATATCAGAACGCTTCGAAAGCCTGGCCAGCCACATAGGACGGTATCCAATAATCACACTTGAGACTTATGAACCTGTTTCGCAGCGCAAACTCGAGAAGAGCGAAAAGAGCACCAAGGCATGCAATCACAGGCAATAGACTGTCTCTCAACAATAAGACGCAAAGATCCTCATAGCTGTTCGCTGAGACCATGCAACACGAGTGAGATTCCTCTTGGCAGAGTACTTGGGGCTTGATCTGGGCATTCTTTTTGACTCTGAGTGACCATGGGAGAGGAGATCGCCAAAGCTTCGAAAGTGCCACGCATGAGACTCACCTGCGAGGGATTGGCGGCGTTGTAGAGGCCTGCCTGCTTCAATATCATTTTGACTTTGCTGCCCTTGCTCACGGCTTCGATGAGCTGCGAACGGCGAACTGTGTGAGGACTGTTGACGTCGTTGGGCAGTTGTTTCTGGCAGCTTTGAGGGAAGAAGTTTTGGACTTTTATGTGCGGGTAGAGCGAGGCTAGTCTAACCTAAACGGGCGGGAAGCTAACTGACAAGGCCAGAAATCATCCACAGCCTCGCCTTTGTACATATTCGCACATCAACGACGTGGTTCTCCAAGAACCTCGTCCGCCATTGTGGAAAAGCCATCCAACATGGCTATATCTTTTGGAAAGTCAGTATCGATCCCTAGAATCCCGCCAAAACTACAAACTGACCCGAATGCTACAGCCTCATAACCTTCGCTTTCATAGGGTACCGCATCTACGCCTACCTCCTCACAAAATGGAATACCATGCTCGCCCGCCAGCGCTCCATGGGCCAGTCCATCCGCCCCATTCCACCCCCAGCAAACCGCGCTATTAGCATCCTCGTCTCCTTCTCCATGCTCTACATTGTCCTCAGCTTCTTCTCCTCCGAAAACATCTTCACCCTCACCCAATCCCGCCTGCAGATCCCCACAGACGTGCTCTTCACCCGTCTCTCCGCCCTCCGCCCCAACCACGTCCTTACACCTCTGGACGATGCTTTACATCAAAAGCTCTCCTCGCGAGATTCTCGCCTCCTCTATTTCCAATACGGGCCCGACGTTATCGCCAACTGCCCCTTTTGCAAAGCCGACGAGCCAGAAACCTACTTCCAGTACGCCCTCCCTACCCTCCTCGCACCACACCTCTTCAACGCCGGAGTTCTCCTCCTCTCGACCTCCGACTGGATCACCAAAGGCGAGGGCAACCGATGGCGCACCACCGCCATCGTCCTCGCCTCCGCCATCGCCATCATCGACCTGATGGCCGTGAAGACCTACGACTACCAATCCAACACACGCGCCACCACGGCCGGCGGCATCTCCGCCTTCCACTGGACCATGAGCACCGCGCGTCTCTTCTCCCTCGTCGTCATCAACCTCCTGCTCTGCCTCGGCCTATACCTCTCTTCCACCAACCGCTTCTTCGCCGCTCCTACCAACGCCCAACGTATTGAGCGCTCCATCCAGATCCTCGAAGCTGCGCGCGAGAAGATGGGAGCTGCGAGTTTGACTAAGAATGCGGTTGTGAGGGATCAGACCCTGCGAGGGGTGGAGAGCCGGTATTGGTGGAGGGAGGTGCAGATTACGGCCGAGGCTATGGAGGATAAGGAGGTGGTGAGGGCGGTTAATAGTGCGTTGCAGCAGCGTGTTCCTATTGATAGGGTTACTGCTTTGGCGGAGGGAACGACCAATGGCTTGCTGCGGGATTTGAGGCCGGCGAATGATAGAGGCCAGAGGGGGTTGCCGGGGAGTAGTGCTCAAGGGGCGGTAGAGGAGAGTAGAAAGGATAGATAGATAATGTGTTATATTAGAGTTATTTGTCGGTGGTAGGTGTCTTCTGGGACTGCAGATAAACAGTTTACTAGTGCACTCTTCAACCTCTTGCTTTGGTGATTTGTACATTTCTGAAAATAGCCCTCTACACTTTAAGCTGAGGTAGTCCGTACCATACAAGACCAAGGCTGGAAAGGTGAAAATGCTCACATTAGTTTGGTATAGGCTACTAGTTGGCTAATTAAGCAACAGTCGTCGAAGCATACACAGAACAATTAAGAAACCGTAGCAATATAACAAAGTGTGTCACAACCACAAAGGCTTTGTTCAAAGAGGCGCAACTCCTATCCCGGAACCAAGCTACCTACTCCCCCATAGCTAGCTCAAAGAAGTTAAAAGCAGCCCCATAACAGAATATTTCGCTCCCCTCCTTTTTCGCAGACCACAAAAACCAAAGGTATAGTTGTGTTTTGAGGTTGAGACAAGAGCAATTAAGCGGTCTCAAAGCCAGTCTAGCCATTGTGCTGCAGGAATGCAGGCACGCACAACCAGACCTTATGCCCTTGTTGGAATTGCCAACTAACAAGCAGAAACGGAACGCGGGGGTATCTTAGAGTAGTCCAGGGCTCCCACTCCTAACTTAGTATCCGTTCATGGTCATTCTCTGCGAGTTTCTGCTCAGCTCCCGCTCGGCCGAAGGACTGATTGGTCTGCTGCCGCTGTGACCTCCAGCTGCGCTGCTCTCCTTCAATGCCAGCAGCTGCTTGGCTCGGAAGGTCTCGTAGTGGATTTGCGACGTCGTCTCAATCAAGTCTTGGAGATGGGTGCGGGTCAAGAAGTTGCGCAGGTAGACGAATTCACAGTGGTTCTCGTCTTCGACATTGATCACACCCCAGCGGTTCTGGCGACCGCGGACTTGCTTGCCTCCCACGATGATGTCCTTCTCAGAACCGACGACGGCGAAGGGGATGATGGCCTTTTAGTCACACATTAGCATGGGAATCGGTAGAATGGACTCATGAGAATGGACTCGTGAAACTGGAACATACCTTGATCTGAGCGTTCACGGCGCGCTCCTCATCATCAAGCTCCTCGTTCTCGTATGGGTACATCTTCAGGTTGTGGAAAGCGAACTCCTCCTTAATTCTCTCCTTGAAGGCAGTTCGCTCCTCCAGAGTCAGCGAATCTGACTTGGCAATGACGGGCACGACATTGACAACATCAGACAGCTTCTTCAAGACCACAATGTCAATTGGCTTGAGCGCATGGCCGGAGGGCTGGATGAAGAACAGGCAGCAGTGGACGCGAGTGTCTTGGATGTAGCGCTCACGCTGGGCAGTGAGCTCTTTGCGGAGGTATGCAGAGTGCTGGTCCTTGATATACTTGACAATGGGATCCCAGCAGCGGTCGTTGTTGACCAGGTCTCCATAGCCGGGGGTGTCGACAATGTTCAGACGCAGCTTAACACCATTTTCCTCAATGACGTGGGAGACGGCTTGGATTTCGGTGGTGGATCGGACGGGCTCGGTAGGGGTGAGACGACCCTTGGAGTCAATCAGGTGGGACGCGAAGATGGTGTTGATGAGAGTCGACTTTCCGAGACCGGTTTGACCTGGAGTCGACAGTGAGCACAGGTGTACCTAGGCAAGCTATCTGGAGCTGGAGACAGAGCTACATACCGACGCAAATAACATTGAACTGGAAACCGCGCTTCAACAGCTTCTTCTCAATCTGCGAGGTGATACTGTCGAAACCAACATGGCTCTTGGGGAAGACAGGTTGTGCGGCACCGTAGCGGTCCTGCTGCATGGTCGCCATTGCTGCGGGATTTCACGATTGCGGTGACTGGGAGTTTGGGTCTGCGGAGAGAGGGAAGACTCGTGCCGTGAAGTGATTCGGTGCAGCGCAAATGGCGGAGGTGGTGAAGAAGGGGCGGATGGAGACTGGAGGTACAAGAGACCCCTACACGCGCTCAAAAGGGGAAGCGCGAGGCTATCAATAATCAATTGCGCTAGCCAGATGTGGAGCCCCAGCGGTAGCCGCGCGCGAGTCGCAATCGCATTTGATATTCGTGAAAAGCTTCAATTCGAGATTCCCGAACCTGCCAAAGCTCGCCGTCGGCCCACCACCTTGAGCCGCTACCCACTGCCATTTCCTACCAGACACAATATGGCCGCAATCCGCCCCGCCTCGTCGCCCCTTCTCTCCCTGCTACCACGCCTGTCCACTCCCACCATCACCGCATCATCTCGAGCTGCCACACTCTACTCGCGCCAATGGTCCCTCCCGCTCTTCCCCTCACTATCCGCCGCCATCCCCTCAGCTATCCACCTCAATTTACCCTCCCTTCTTGGCGATATCTGGGAATCGATCCTCCGCGCCGTGCCCAAGAAGAAAACCTCCCACAGCAAGAAGAGAAAGCGCTTCTTGACCGGCAAGGGCTTGAAGGATGTCACCGAGCTGAACAAGTGTCCCGCCTGCGGAAATGTCAAACGAGCACACGTCCTATGTCCCTACTGCGTAAATGGTATGGGGTCTCCGGGTCAACCCAATTACTTTGTAGCAGCAAAATACTGATTGCTCTTTCTAGAAATCAAGGGCTTGTTCAAGAAGAGAGAGAAACAGGCCGCGGCCGAGGCCGAAGCCGAGGCCGACAGACGGGAACTCGAGGCACTGGAAGAGGCAGAGCTGGCCCGGGAAGAAGCAGAGCTGGCCGAGGCGGAAGCGGCATTGGAGAAGAGGTCCAAGAGACCTGAAGTCAAAGCAGCCAAGCCATGATTCTGGCTGCACATGTGGCTGGCATGATGGGGACTCGGTTTGGCATAGCGTATGGCGTTCTTGGTTCAAGTCTTTGTGCTGTACACTATTTAAGATGTATAAATGCTACGGCATGGTGACAGGTGCCTCTAGTCTGCAGGTATGCGAATTATCAATGCAAATCGGGCCAATCTGTCTCTCGTGAATAGCATGCTGCATTTCTTTGCTTGTGATATTCTATCATGAAACCTCCGGCGGAAAATGAGGTACCAGTCCGAAATAAGCGGCTACTGGTGTCGGTATACATACAGCACAAGCCCGCTCGTGCTCTGCCTAACCCTGCTAACCTTACGCAATCCATACTCCAATACCATGCATTTTATGTTACCCACAAGCCATAGAGCAATAGAAAGGGATCGCTCTATCAGTCTCTCATCCGTCCTACCCCCTGCTAATCGGACTCGCTGCCGGGCTCACCGCAGCCAAGTCCACCTTGTGCAGCGCTGGTTTCTCCGTCTCCTTCATGATGCCTTTCTGCTTGCGCTCCAGTGCATTCTGCACCCAATCTGCAATATCCTTGTCGCCAAGGTTGCCGCGATTGATTCCATCTTCGTATGGCACATTTTCGTGACTGCTGACACCGTCCACCTCGTCCTCCTCATCTTCAGTGATGGCTTCAGGCTTGGATAATGGCGCGAGCCAGCCGTGTTGCAGCAACATGTTGTACGTTGGACGTAGCTTGGGTATCTTGTTTAAACAGCCGTGCACGAAGTCGCGTGCCAGATCAGAGTAGCCTTCAGTGGGGAGGTCCGGGGGTTCACCGTCGACGATTGCCTGCAAGTGTCAGATCGAGCAATCCCATGCTAACGAGGCTAGCCAGGCAGACAGGGGCTACACAAAGAACTTACCGAAAGTTGACTGAAAATATTATTATACGTCTCCGGTGGATATGGATACCTTCCCATGGCCATCTCAATGACACTCAACCCCAGACTCCAAATATCACTCTGCACACTATACGTTCCTCCACCTGGGTTGGCACCTGCTTGCGCTACGCCGCCGCCTGCGATTCGCTCGGGTGCCATGTAACTTTGGCATCCGATATTCGTCTTCGCTATACTAGCAACGAGGTTACCCGACACACCGAAATCGCAGATTTTGACTTGACCCTTGGTGTTTACGAGGATATTCGTCGGCTTCACATCGCGGTGGATGATGTTGTGTTCGTCCTTCAGCGTCTTCAGACCACGTGTCGTGGCATAAGTAATTTTGCGCAGAACAGACTCTGGAATACCATCGCCATATATCTTGTCAATGGACCCGCCATCCATAAACTCTATGCAAATGTACACAGCACCCTCCTGGAAGAAAGCACCGTAGAAATCGATGATGTAGGGCGATACACATCGGTGAAGGATGTCGAGCTCCATAATAATGGCGGCAAACTTCGCTTCGTCCAATTCGAGACGCAGCTCTTTCATCGCCATGACAATACCGGTGGTACCTCCACCTGGCTTTGCAGTCACAGGGGATGACTCTACTGCTTCGGCCTCTTTTTCTTGTGCTGGCGTAATCGGCGCAGCGCTTTTGTTGCCTGCTAGACCTTGGCCTGGTTTGCGCATCCGTGGACGGGCATGGCGGACCTTGTAGACAGTGCCGTAATTGCCTTTACCTAGCTCTTCCAGAGTATCTACCTCGTCTAAAGACAAGCTGAAACTGTGGCCGCTTGAAAACTCGACACCGTTGCCGTGGATTACGGCTTTGTCCTTGAACTTGAGAGTTCCTGTTTTGGTATCCACAAATTCGGAAAATTTGGTGAACATGGAACCGCCATTTCCTTCCTCCGCTGGCTCACTGGGTTTTGTGTCTGTGGCTGACAGCCCACTCGGAGGGGCAGCCATTGGAGGTAGACCGCCCGGCAAGTTCATCTTGCGCCGCTCACTGAGGGAAGGTTTACCCGCTCGAGGCACCGCAGGAGCGGAAGCAAATCCTTGGGGTTGTGGTCTCATGTTAGGTGGAAGCCGCAAGTTTCCCGGTAAACCACCAGGCAGTGGACCTCCAGCAGCCGGAGTAGGCGATGCCGGGGTGGTAGATATGCCACTGGCCAACGGAGGTCTGGCACTAGGCGGAGTTCCTTGGCGAGACATATGGAAGGCCTTCATCCGGGCAGATAGATCTTGTGGCAGAGCGCCAGGGCCTTTGGGTGCAAGAGGTCTTCGAGCGTTGTTCAGCACGCTAAGAGGACTTGATGAGGACGACATCGGGGCTGTGAGAGGAGTATCCGAGACGGATCGCAGGGAAGGAACCCGTGCATGGGCAGTGGAACTCGGAGGACTGGGACTGGATGGGTCACTCGTCGGCGTTGACGTGGAGGCAGCCGAGTCGGAGGATGATTCTAAGGGTTGCTGTGAAGCAGGAGCAGCAAAGTCGATCGAGTCTTCGGGCGCTGCTGGGGGTTGGCCGGGCGGAGAAGACATTTTCGCGTTGTGTTATATGCGATCCGGGGGGCGTCCGCAATTTAGGTTGAGGGCATTGATAGGTGACGGTAGAGTGAAGATATGTCGTCCCAGGAGAGCAGATGGAAGTGCCGGAGCCTGAACCTCCCATACTTTGTTAGCCACGGATCCAGCAAGGCCTTCACTGGGAAGATCTTGATTGGGGGAGGAACATTAGGAATTCATGCTGACCTCACTCAGGTTGAGGCTGCTTCCAAGGGGGGCGGCAAAACTCGTAGGACAAGGTTTCCGGGAGGTTGCAGCACTTGCGCCCGCGGCAATTGCTATCTAGGCTGAAGATACAGACAGCAGGCAAGATGGGCGGATGGGCGTGACGTCGAAGTGAAGGCGTGAAATCTGCGCGCCGACGTGGCCGAGTGAGACTTGTCAGTACTCTGGCTGCTGGGCGGCACTGGCAGACTACTGAGATATCGGCACAGCTTTCGTCGGCGTGGTGTTGGCGTCGGGGAGAGATATTGAGCGGTTGGTAACAGCTATGCTAGCTCCCAATCTAGCGGATGGTGCGCGGGAGACTGGGGCATAGGCAGTCGACTCTGGATGATCGATAGACTGGCATCTGCCAATAACGGCGATCGTGGACAGTCGTCGGCGGATGGTGCGGTGGTGGTGGTCGGGGACTGGGCGAGGTGTTCAAATGTTATGTTGTAGGTTCGCATGGAGGGGCAGCGCGGCCAGGATTGAATCTCGATCTGGTTGCCCGACCGGTCAAACGCAGCTATGTAGCTCAATGACTTTCACCTCTCAACTTTCGCAGTAACATTGAATAAGGGCCAAGGGCTCGAAATTGATACCATTGCAACATTGCAGACTGTCAACATCTCCATTCCGCTTCAGACGCTGGTTATATCAGCCAGGCCACGGCCCGACTCTCTTTATTCGCCGTCTCCATCACGGCCTTGGTCGATGCGAATCTCTGTATGACGACTGGCACTCACGACCTTACACGTACCTAATGCACGCCCTATGACGAAAGACACGGCGCTGTTCAGTGCTCCAGCTCCAATCGACGGCCCACAAATGGCCCAGGGCCTGCGATGGATCATGGGTGTGATTCATGGCCTCAACAGACTGTGGCTTGCCCCAAACCTTGAATCTGCACCGCCATCCGTGCAGATCTGCCCCCGAGATACTCTAATTGTTAGGGATATTACTGCGGGCCATCATCGATGAGACTGTGAGACATATCAACATATGTGATGATATAGATAGCGAGTCAAATGGCTTAGGAGTCAGCAAAATTATCCCGTTATTCAGCAATATTTAAGGCAAAGTGTCCGTACATGTACTTGACGCATACTTAACGACATGACCCGAGGTCGAGCTATCGTGGCATATGCCATGAGATGCATGTGTAACTCGACAAGTACCTAGAGAGAGTATCAGTGATCGAGATAGCCGAAACGGACGGGCCCAAGAGAAGAGGCCATGTTAGGAAAGAGAGGAGATCCCGAACTACATGTAGAAAAAAACAGCATAGATAGAGGATGACAGGGCCAAGCTGCCAAGCTGCTGCGGACAGAGACCGGTCGGGGCCAGAGATGTCGCCCAGATCTTGTCGTGCTCGAATGCTTGATCCAGGTGATCTCCAGAACATTGGCGAAGACAGAGTTCTCCCGTCCCGGTCAGTCGCCGTATGACTTTGGGAATTCCCACGCTCCCTCTCCCTAAGGGCAACTTTGAAAGGAAACTAAAAACATGGAACAGAGAGAACATGACTGGAATTGGTGGAGCTGGAGAGATGCAACCGTACCTTAGGCATCTAGTAGTACTACGTCAGTAGGTTTCACCGGCGCCACCGCAAAGTACAATCCTCGTGGTCCTATATGCGGCTATTTGGGCCTGTACGGCCTTTGGGAAATGGTACAATAATTAGGAATATTTCTAGCAGTTTGAAACATTGCTAGGATGATGGATCACCGTGCCCCTCGATTATTTCTTATCATTGTAGGAATTACTTAAGTTATCAAAAGCACGACTTGAACTTCGGCTCTACGCCACAGACGGCGCGGCTGCTTCCAGTCGACTCCCCGGAGCCAGCGACATAAGCTTTCCCCAATTATGCGGCGCTACAAGGAAACAAGCGGGCCCAGCCACGCGCTAAGGCTGTGCCAAGCCTTGGAAGCTGCAACATCTGCGTAGGGTCAATGGAGGGCAAGAACATGCTACAAAGCGATGCCCATCCAAGAATCTCGTTGTCGTGGATGACCCATACCCAACTTTCACCTACTTCTGTCAGAAATCTTGCATCCTTCCTGCCCGGTACATCGCGAGCCATATCCGGACTCACATCCTCCCATCACGATGGGCTGGATCACATCGCCCACTTCCTTTCGCCTGGCCAACCCGCAGGCCGAAGGCACCCTTATCACAGCCTCGAGATCCGTCTTTGGCGTCATCAGACGACGCGCTGAGGATGGAGGAGCCGGCAAACCCTCGTTTGGACATCTGGTCATGTTGGTATTTGAGGCTGTTCTCGAGGTTGTCTGTGTCAGCCTGCCCGGCTACATTGTCGCCCGCCAGGGCATGTTCAACGCCGAGCACCAGAAATTCGTGGCCAACCTCAATGTTGCCCTCTTTACGCCATGTCTGAGTATGCTTCAACTTGCCCTACTAGCTTCTGTATCCTGCTAATGCTTCCACAGTTTGGACCAAACTGGCTTCGCAGCTCAACGCCGACAAACTCGCCGACCTGGCCGTGATCCCCGTAATCTTCGTTATGCAAACCGCCGTCTCATATTTGGTTTCCATTACTGTTTCAAAAGCCTTTGGCTTTGGAAAGAGGCCTGCCAACTTTGTGACTGCCATGGGGGTGAGTAATTTCTCTCGGAAAATCCAAATACTATGGGAATATTCCAAACGAATTAGGAATACCCTTGCTGATCTTGATTTACAGGTCTTTGGAAACTCCAATTCCCTTCCCATCTCGCTCGTCATATCACTTGCAAATACTTTGAACGGCCTTCATTGGGACAGAATCCCGGGCGACAACGACGATGAAGTGGCAGCCAGAGGCATTCTTTACTTGTTGATATTCCAGCAGCTTGGACAGCTCGTCAGATGGAGCTGGGGCTACCATGTGCTCCTCGCCCCCCCTCACGCCTACGAGAACGGTGATGAAGCATTGGAAGAGGGCCGATATCGAGATGATCCCGACATGGAAGAGGAGCTCATTCCGGGACTCGATGGAAATGCTCAAAATACCTTGGAACGGGTTCACAGCCGTGGACTGCGAGAGCGCACGCACAGTACAGGTGATTCATCTCCGTCCTTTGATACAGGTGGAAGTACGCCTGTAATGGCTGCACAATACGCCGAATCCATGGCATCTGACGATCGGTCAGTGAAAGGCTCATCTGTCAAGACTCCTTTCCCCAACACGCCTGGCAAAGTCCCAGAGGGGCCAGCGAATGGGAATGGGCAAATTATCTCGTTCCCATTTCCCAGGGTGAACACATCGTCTGTGCGAGAGCATGAGGATGCTTCAATTCCATCAGGGGTTAGAGGATGGATTCCTATGGTCCAGCTGAAGGCGAAACGAAGTGTGTCAGCCATGTCGCGGTACTTCAACAAGACATCACGAGCCACATTTGAGGCTCTCCCTTCACCGATGCAGAGAGTTGTTTCCAAAGTCCAAACCGGTATTGCCAGATTCTCCAGCGGCCTCTGGGAGTTCATGAACCCGCCCTTGTGGGCCATGCTCATTGCTATTATCGTGGCGTCTATCCCGCCCCTCCAGCGTGCCTTCTTCGAAGAAGGCACTTTCCTTCGAAATTCAGTCACCAGAGCTATCGGCCAGAGTGGAGGTGTAGCAGTGCCGCTCATCCTTGTGGTCCTCGGAGCAAATCTTGCTCGCAATACTCTGCCAGCAGAATCCCTCGACGAGAATAGCGAAGAGAACAAGATTGGGACCAAGCTCATGATTGCTTCTCTGATCAGCCGTATGCTGCTTCCAACTGTAATCATGGCTCCCATCCTGGCCCTGATGGCTAAATACGTGCCCGTGAGCATTCTGGACGACCCGATCTTTGTGATCGTTTGCTTCTTATTGACGGGTGCCCCGAGTGCATTGCAGCTGGCACAGATCTGCCAGATCAATGGTGTTTACGAAAGCGTGATGGCCAAATTATTGTTCCAGTCATATGTTGTTTGGTAAGTCATCCAAAGGAGACACCCTATTTTGAGCGTTGTGCTGATATTTGTATTTCCAGGATTCTCCCATCGACTCTGATCCTCGTAATGTGCGCCCTTGAAGTTGTGGCTTGGGCTAATCAGTGATTCTTTTGCGGTGAGAAAGTAATCATTTGGGTTGTACAGTATGCATGGATCGACAGGTGTATGATAGACAGAACCTTTGGGCGCAATGCCTTCAGCGGGACCGGCACGGAGGCAGCGATCATCGGGACTTTCGTTTTAGCAAGCGATACCAAAGGGTTCGGCGCTGGGGCAGTACAAGCATGGGGTTTTATGGTGTTTTGAACTTCGGATTAGCTCTTGCCAGGCGCGATTATCCAAAAGCATTGATTCGATATATGATACAGGAAGACTTCAATGTTGTTCAAACGAGTTCGCTCTGGACTTATTGATGAACTACCCGTTTAGGCCAAACCGGGTTTCCATTACACAGGCAAGGAAGCTACAGTAGCTACAACGCAATCCAGCGTCAGTATGTAATTGAGGGTATTGAAACCGCCTTTCCTACCCCTTCTCAGGAAAGAGGGCGTCAGCGACTAAGGGTATTTTCTTCAGCCTTTGAAACCGCTAAGCCTTGTGGGGACAAGAGAATTGGCTGTGATCTATCCGAATTAGATAACAGAAATTTGATTTGATTTCTTGTACCCCACAACGTGCCCACTTCAATGTTGGTTACCAGATAAAGCCATTTGGCTACCAAATAAGGAATTCCAGAAGTTGAAGAAAATACCCTTAGTTGCTGACGCCCTCTCTCCTGAGAAGGGGTAGGAGAGGCGATTTCAATACCCTCAATTAAGTGAGGTTATTTACCGACGAGTACTAAATGTCGGTGGAAGACGACCGAAGGCTGTCGAAGTTTTCACATAAGAAAAATGATTTCCAGGCAAACTCGAAGCAATCTCATGTATGAAAGCACCACTCTCGAAGCAGCGTGCCAGCACGTGGCCGGTTCGTCCCCACAAATAGGCAGCATTTATGATCGGCATATATGGCTGATAACAGCCTCACAGACACCCTCAGATCTTTATCGGTCGCTGGAATCCGCCAAGCTTTGAAGAGCCCGGGAAGCCAAACCAAAGTTGGCTCTAGCGCATGCGCTCCGGCGCCACTGCGCAGCGACTACATGTATGTCGATGTCCCAAGCTGTCTTGCTTGTGACACTGGGATTTCTTGAATTCTTGCTACCTGCTGCCTGCTTCACTTCCAACCATTCACCTTCCCGCAACCGCGAATCCGCTGGATTAGCTGTGAATCCGAGGAATTAAGACTGCCGTTTCGCCCATCTGGGCTCAACTTCTGCTACTCTTTGTTGCTTCAACATCGTCGTTGGCGCAAGGGAGGAAGCTGACTGCACTTGAGCCTCTACTAGTACTCCTCCAAAATTGCCAGCTCTCCCCTCCACAGCTGAGCAAAGAGCAAGCTCAGGCTATTCTATCTGCAACACGCCTGACTCTCTGTTGAAGACACGGCATCCTTAAGACACCTTAGGCTATCTGGGACGAACATACCAGTAACATCTAGTATTCCACTCCCTTTGTCACAATGAGTGACGCGGTGGATGAACGTGCCAATCCTGCTGCGGCTAGTCCTGCTAGCCTCCCTCTAAGACCAGCATTGAAAAGCGAGGGCGAGGCAATGAGTCCCCACAGTGGCCCTTCGAAAGGTGAGTCTGCCTTCTTCGACCCAAATAGCCAGTAAAGCAGAGCTCATGCTGATGCAGCCAGTTGTCTCCATTGCGGAGCCTGACGAGCTTTCTCCCCTCATGGAATCTGAGGATAATAAACCGAAGAAACATCATCGCTTCACAGCCGGCTTAGCCAAACGTTTGACAGGCCGTCCTGTCACCCCCTCGAACAACTCCTCTCGTCTCTCACTGGTTAGCCAGAGCAGCACCGATGACCTTCTCCCTCCGCCCAGTATCCCTTATGATGAACCGGAAACCGAGACGGAGAATGGCAAATCATTTGTTCACTCACATCACCACTCATATCCGCATGCGCATACTCATGAGAAACTGCTCACTCAAGTCGCCGAATGGCTTCAAGCCGAGAAAGCTCGCCATGCATCCCGGAAGTCCAGAGCTCGGGGCGAGCACACCATCATGGACCAACAAAGCGACGGGAATGCTGCATCACAACGCTCTCGCAAAGGCTCGCAGAGCTCTGATACATCCACGTCCATCTCGTTAGAGAAATTGCAGCGCATCCTAGAAGACAACATGTCGGTCTTCAGCTCGCATCCTCATAAGTCTCCGAACCTGTCTGCCAAGTCGCCATCCCTCCTTGCAAAATCTCCTAGCTTACGCCCGAGATTTGGGAGGAAGAGGAGATCGTCGATGAAGTCGACTCGCGGCGGTGCAAGCTCGGATACGGATTACTTCGATGGCGATGTTCTGGTTCCATCATGCGATGCTGTACTTGACAATTCTGGTACCATGGGCCATGGGGAGTCATCGAGGGCAAATAATTCTTCTGAATTGTCGCTTGTTTCTAGTGCCCCCAAGAGACAAGAGAGAGAACGTGCGGCATGGTTCACTTTCAAAAACGAGATTGTGCGATTGGCACATACTTTGAGGTTGAAGGGCTGGAGGCGCGTGCCTTTGGACAGGGGCTGTGATATTGAAGTTCAGAGACTGAGTGGCGCGCTGACGAACGCGGTTTACGTTGTTTCGCCTCCCAAGGACCTCCCTGCACCACCTCCCGGCAGCGGATTCAAAAAGCCCCCTCCCAAGCTTCTCTTGCGAATTTACGGACCGCAGGTCGAACATCTGATTGATCGTGAAGGTGAGCTATCTATTTTGCGACGTCTAGCTCGAAAGAAGATTGGGCCACGGTTACTGGGGACGTTCAAAAATGGACGTTTCGAGGAGTTCTTTGAGGCTACTACACTTACAGCAGAAGATCTGAGGGTCCCTGCAACGTTCAAGCAGATTGCAAAGAGAATGCGAGAACTGCACGATGGAATCGAGCTGCTGGAGAAAGAAAAGGACGAGGGCCCATTCGTGTGGCAGAATTGGGACAAGTGGGTTGAGAGGTGCGACGTGGTAACCAAGTGGTTGGACAGGCAGATTCTTGAAGCGAAGCAGGGCGCCAAAAGAGGCAGAATGGAGGCTTGGAAGGAACGTGGATTAGTCTGCGGCGTCAGGTGGGAGGTTTTTAGGGATGTCGTGGAAAAGTACAGAGCTTGGTTGGAAGAGTGGTACGGGGGACGAGAGAAGGTCAGAGAGAGATTGGTGTTCGCGCACAATGATGTGAGTACACACTCCACAACCGCAATGCCTCCGCGTTCACGCTGCCATTGCGGCTTCACTCTCCTCTAACGCTGTACGGGATACTAATGTCAAAACAGACTCAATACGGCAACATTCTGCGCCTCCAGCCACCCTCTTCATCACCTCTTCTCATGCCGTCTAACTCTCACAAAAGACTGATAGTCATCGATTTCGAATACGCCTCCGCAAACCCAATAGCAATGGAATTTGCAAACCACTTCACGGAATGGTGTTATAACTACACTGACTCCAAACACCCCTATCGCTGCGACACTGCCCGCTATCCTTCTCCGGAGGAGCAGCGCGAATTCATCAAAGCCTACGTGGAGCATCGCCCTGGCGTTACTCCGGCCACGCCCGCCGCCACTCCGCTCATGGAACCTATGTCTAGCACCAGCGTACCGGACATGACGCCGAAGATGGAACCGGCGAGGACACACAGCACGGGCGTTGCAGGTGGCTTGAGCGGTACTGGTCTCGGAAGTATCAGTAGTTTTATGCTGGACTCGCGATATCCAGCGGGCCATGTGGAGAGCGATAAGGATTTGGACGAGAAGTACAAGGCGGAGGAGGCGGCGAGAGAGAAGTTGGTGAATGAGGCGGTGGAAAGGCTAATGATAGAGACCCGGGTGTGGCGCGTGGCGAACAGTGCGATGTGGGTTGCGTGGGGAATTGTGCAGGCGGAGTTGCCAGAGGAATTCGAGGACGAAGAGCAGACGCCTACGCTTGAGGGGGCGGAGGAGCAGCACGCAGAAAATGAAGATGGTGCAGCGAATGGGAAGAAGGAGAAGAGGCCCGAGGGTTTGGTTGCGGAGGCGCTGATGAGTGGAGAAGAGTTGAGTAGTGAGGAAGTGGGTGAGTTGCAGGAACAGGAGCAGGAGGAGGGAGAGGAGAAATTTGACTACTTGGGATATGCGCACGAACGGGCCATGTTCTTCTGGGCGGATGTGGCGGGACTGGGCATTGTGAAGGAGGAAGAGCTACCCGAGGAGGTGAGGAGGTCGCTGAAGCGAGTTGCTTATTAGAATGGCCTCGCCAGCTTTGGGACGAAAGGGTAGCAATACCATGCTGATCATCAGTCCGCCAGGCTGGAGAACTTGGCAGGTCTGCCTTAAGACGCTGGGTTGCCGGCTTTGCAGAGTGTGCCCGGAAAAGCGGGTGGCGGCAAAGTTTGAGGCTTGCTGCTAGAGCAGCCGTTGCGTTGATTCTGCAAACAAAAAATGGTAGAAACCATTCTTAACGATGGAAACTTGAAGTTGAGCCCACCACTCTGAATTTCTCCATTGCCTAGCTAGATCATCAAAAGTGCCAAGTTGTATTTACAGTCTGCTACAGCCTATTTATACCTAGGTAGGGCTGTGCTAAACCGCCTATGGATTTATGAGAACGCTCTATGCTAGTCCCAATAAGGAATAACTTCAGTTTAATGCCACTATCCGGATAGTCCGTGAGCTTATGATGTTTGATGCCAATGGTTGGCTGTCCTTAACGATTACCTAGGAATTGGAAATGCTAAGCCGCCCTTCTTTTGTCAGATGATAACCAGTAGGTACCTTAGTTAGTGATATAGATATTCCAAATAATTGGAAATAATCACCACTCATCCCAAGTGATTACAATGAAATATTCCAAGCGACTGGCAGTATCCCAAATGACTAGGACCATTTCAAGTAATTAGGAATATCACAGAACATCCGAAATTGTTGAAAAAGAAAAGCCCTTAACGTCCTAAAACACTTGACAGCAACTTTCCAAAAACGCCACGTACTCGCTGTGGATTCTCCTGGACAGCAGTCGCAACGACCCCGACGCTCACCGCAAACGCGATAGTCTCCCTCCATTGGAACTCGGGGTCGTATTTTCTCGGCAAAATCGTTGCCATGCTTCTCGGAAGCACGAAAAGAGCGATATCCTGCCTTCGGGCACTATTCTCCAGAAGAATGCTCCACCCACTGCGGTAGCGCAAGTCAGCACATAAATCCTATGACTACGAAGTCCCGGGGTTTCCATTATTACTAAACATACCATAATGCAGATCCCGCTCCAATACACAAGCCACCATCAAGCCTCTGATGAGCCTCCCTAGACCTCCCAAGAAATTTCGGACCAAGCCGGGTGCGAGCCAGACAAATGCCGTAATAGTACAAAGCAATGAACGAGCCGAGGAAAGCAGAACTTCGTGTTGAAGAAACCAACGCTCTTAATACTGCTTTCCTATTCGGATGTCGAAGCACAAGAGCCAGGTTCAGAGGAAGATACGTGGCCAAGGCAAGCGTGAAGCCACCACAGAAGCGGCGGATGGCATGGTTTTCGCAACTCGGGCCGGCGCCCATGTGGACTACCTCGCAGGGGTATGGAATGGTTTCTTTGGGATCTCCCCAGATAGTTGGCCATTTGTAGTCTTGACACATGGAAGTCAGTAGCGGGGCTTTGCCAGTATCTTTTCCATATTGTATGGCTCCGGAGCGCATATCTCGAAGCGCCTGGACGAGGCGATTGTCCACAGCAGCAGCTATGGAAATCCACTTGTTGTAGGAGGCCGGTAGGTGGTCATCGTGGTATATGAATGCCCACATTATGAAGGCGCAGGATACAGCAAAGACAAGAGGATCCGTAGTGCGAGATATGAAAGTATCAATCTGACTGGGTTAGCGAATCCTCTATCTGCTTTCGCTGGGATGTAGTAAATGCCTTTGACCATTTAGCCTTCGCTGTCCTGCGTATTTTTCGTTGGTTCCAAAGTTCTCCAACAATGACATCTGCAGCACGAGCAACGGCGAAGAGAGTGAGGTCGATGGTCCGACCAGCATAATATTGGACTTTGACCGGCTTTCCATCAGTAACATCATCGTTGGAAACATCCTCTCTAAGAAAATCACTGGTGTGTTTCGTTTGAAGTATTTTCATGCTGAACCAGCCGGCAATGAAAGCAGACGTCCATCTTGTGAGCCTTGAGAAAATGAAACATTAATTTCAATGATAAGCCAGTGCAAGGAAGGAGATCAAAAATGATACAAGCCAGCACAGCGCAGAAGGACCAGCTTCTTGACTTACCTTTCTCGATCCTTGAGTGAAAGGCCGCTAAGTAAACGGCGAAAAACAGGCCGTAGGGGAGACTATACATAATTGTTAGCATGGCTCCTATTCCCAAAGTTGTGCTTCAAGTTGCACGTGCCTGGAGAAGTGTCGATCCGCCAACAAAGGCAGCACAGAAGGTAGGCCAGCGATTCCATTCAAAACCTCCTCTTAGAATGCGAAGAACACCAGCATAAAGGGTTTCGTCTTTTCCCTCTGGACTGTCCCGCTTCGCAAGTGATCTTCTGACATATCTCAAAATGAGAGAGAGTAATCTTGGGCCGCAGCTAGAAGCATAACCGTACAGAAATGCCTGTATCAAGGGCCGTACTGGCCGAGGAGCTATGGTTATAAGGTTTATAAGGTCCAGAAGCTGGCGAGTTTGGACTTGGCGGGGAGATTTTTGTCGTAGTGCCATGGCGAATTCATTGCCGACAAAGCCTTGTTCTAGAAGATAGTCAGCTTCCAGACCACAGACCATGGTAGAGTGAAAGTTGGGCAGTCGAGATGTGGGGGAAGATCGAGGCGTGAAAGCGGTTGATATTTTGCGGCTACTCTAGGAGGTGGCTAAACTGCTGACAACAAGACATTGCCCTTTTCATGCACACAAGCGCCGTGCGCGACTAACATAAGCAGACGTTGATGATTGCTCGACTCAGCAATTGCAAAGCATGCTTGCATACAAATATAAAGTCTGGAGACATACCGGAGCATGTCTCTCGGGCCAGAGTCCCTACCTACTTATGCTCTGCGCCTTCGCAATACACTGGACGCGCATTCGCCCCTCATGAGTGAGGTACCGTACAATCCAAGTAACGAGATATAGGAACGATGTAGATAAATCGGGAATGAATTGGCTCACCAGACCTAAGAAGTACATAATCTGTTTTCTACAAACAAAATAATTATCGTGGTTAGTGGTAGTAGACGGGCAATTTGTGGTGTGTCTGAAGTTGTCACCTTTAAACTCTTCAATGTTGACATCGGACAAGCGAGGCAGAAGGCAGAGAGGCAGCCGCGCCCGACCTCACCTCTCCGTCGACAGCTCGACACCGAGCTCCCAATCCGCTCCGCAACACTCCCAATCGATCTGCCAGACCGCTTGGCAGCTGCTCAAATGCCAATACAATAGTGTCGGCCGATTTCTAGTTCTGCGGATTGCCTCGTCTCGCCAACATCTCCCTCCGCGCATAACCCACCTAGTCGAACCCTCAGACAGCCCATCATGGCCTCCCGCTTGGTGCTGGTCATAGGAGACCTCCACATCCCCGACCGCGCCCTGGATATCCCCGCAAAGGTACGATATGATCTCTTCCTTTCACGCATCCATTTGTTCAGTTCAAGCTTCAATCTCCACCTTCACCCAATCCGAACTAACACCCTCCCAGTTCAAGAAGCTCCTCACTCCCGGCAAAATCGGCCAAGTCCTCGCCCTCGGCAACCTCACCTCCCGCCCCGTCTACGACTACCTCCGCTCCATCTCCCCCGACCTCAAGCTCGTCCGCGGCCGCTACGACGCCGCCGACGCCTCGCTACCCCTCTCCGGCGTCGTACAGCACGGTTCCCTACGCATCGGATTCCTCGAAGGCTTCACTGTCGTTGCGCCACGCGAAGCCGATTTGCTGCTTGCGGAAGCGAACAAGATGGATGTGGATGTGTTGTGCTGGGGCGGTACGCATAAGTTTGATGCTTATGAGTATGGCGATAAGTTCTTCGTGAATCCGGGAAGTGCGACGGGAGCTTTTACTACGGGCTGGATGGAGGAGAGTGAGGAGGTTGTGCCAAGCTTTTGCTTGATGGATGTGAGTTGATACCTGCTGTGATTCTCTTGACCCGGGTGAGGCTCTTAAATGCTGCGTATATCCCCGGGCTGGCGCTGGAGGGTTTTCAAAGGCCTTTGGAGATAATGATGCTGACTTGAGTGTGTGTTTGATAGGTCCAAGGCATCTCGCTTACACTTTACGTGTACCAGCTCAGGAAGGACGCGAATGGCACCGAGAGCGTGGGGGTTGAGAAGGTCACCTTTACGAAGAACTTATCTGCGGCTCCTGAATAATACCATAATAAATCAAGCCCGCTGCACGTCTCCTGTCCTCCATTGCATGTGCACAATAACCAAGTCATCTGCCAGCTCATTACGTTTGAAAGAACTCTTAGTAGTTAGAACATAGAAACGTATAGTGGTATCTCTCATCGCTTTCATGACATTGAAACGAACCAACTCCTTGCTTGCTAAGAAAAAGCCCCATCCAACAACTCCGACCCCAGCACCATCTGTGAAGATAGTCGTGCTTTTTTGACAGGAATCCCAGACATATCTATGACTATCGCTCGCACTTATCCAAGCCAGGCGTTACCCCAGCACTCATTACCTCATAGCCCATCTGGAAACGATGAAACTTATAGCATCATGCTCCTCCTTCTTCCAGCAAGCCGTTCCGTTCTGCTGTCTGATTCACCCGATCCATCCAGTGCAGCCGTGCTGTTTGCCCTCTTCAGTGCACCTTCGGCCGTCCGGCGACTGCCTGCATCCGACGAATTTACTGAGCTGCTTCTTCCCAGTGTGGACTGCCTTCTGCGCTCAGTGACAGGCTTCTTCGAATCCCCTGACTCAGAGGCATTGTGCCCATCATTGTCCACCATATCCTGTACAGCCGATGATGCTCGTCGTGACTGTCTTCCGGCGGCTTTCTTCGTCTCCTTTGGGAATTCAATGTTCGCCATGTCCTCGACAGGGGAAGAGGAACTGAAATCATAGATATCGCGTTTCTGCAAATCCTCATCCGCCGATTGCCTCTGCTTCGGACCCCTTTCCACCTCCACCGCTTTGAGCTTCTTAGCCACTTCACTACCCCTCTTGGAATCCGAACCGCTTTCTGCAGCCATTTCAGGAGCCTCGGGCTTGCTAGCTCTGCCACGTCGTTGTTCAATGCTACTCGCCATCATATCGTTTACAGCGAGGCCCTTTCCACTAAGAGGACTGTTGGCATTCTCGCTCTTCCACGCATCTTCCGCTTCAGGTTCCTCCTTAACTTTGACCACAGATGTTGGCCGGGGCTTCTGCGAAGATTCGTTGCCTTCGGGGATTGTGACAGGTCGGTTCATCTTGCCTTCTCCATCAACAGCTCCTACCAGGGCCTTCGACGGTCGCCGCATCTTATCGCGAAGATTGGGCTCAGCATAGCTGACGCTCGCTCTCGCTCTACGGCTGGGTCGGTGTCCTTCCGCGGATTCTCCTAGCCCAGATGGTGGTGGCGTGTCTCGCGACTCTGTCCTAATGGTTGACGGTTGAGAATCGGGAGGAGAAAAGAGATCTAAGCCCGCTGGGGTCTCTGGCTCCGGTTCAACCTCTGTAGTTTGCAATATAGGTTCCGTAAATGAGCGTGATGGAAGTCCACCCTTTCGATCACGCCCTTTGTCTCGTGCGGAGTCTTTCTTCTGCTGCCCGTTCTTGATCGGTTTGATCTCTTCCACGATCGGTGCTGGCTTCGAAGCTTTCCTTGGCGAATTGGCAACATCCTGGTTTGTGGTCTTCGGACCAAGCGCTTTTCGTGGACTTAGCGCTACAGTGTTTGGCTGAGAGGTCTTGTGGCCGTCTTCCTTGAGCACCAAATTTCCCTGTGCAATACTGCTCTTAATCTTTGACTTAGCAACTGGCCGTACATTTTCCTGGTCCTTGGGAATCCGCCTCGAGTATTTGAACTCGTCAGGGGATACTTGAGCCGGCCTCGCTGCGCTCTCTCGTTCCTCGTCATCTCTGATATTGAGCTTTCTCTTGGCGCTGGTTTTCAATGGCTGGCTAGTGTCTGGTTTGGCGGAGGCTGCGACTGATTGAACGGTACTGGATCTCCTGAAAGTTGACGAGTCGCCCGTATCCTTGCGCTTTCTCCTTTGCTCCAGATTGACAGACAGAACAGGATCCATCTCAACAGACTCGGGATCCTCAGCACGTTCCTGTGGTTGAGGCAAGTCGATTTTGACGGGGTCTGGATTGACGAATTGCGATACTGGGGGAGGTCCAATATCAGGCGAATCGGTATCTGCGGCTGGGTCGGAGAAGATGACTGCAAGGTCAGCAGCACTGGGAGGATGTTAGTACCGTAGTTATCTAGGTGAGGAGAGGTCGCATACTCAAGAGTCCGTCGGGGGTAATATTTATTCTCCAAGATCGGTGGCAATCTACCCTCCTCATCGAAAAGCTCATCTCTCCTCCAATTCTTTTGGTTGGGGCTATCTTGCGATGATCGCTTCACTGCTTTCGTCGGTCGATCAACCTGTCTCGCATTCGACGGCTCAAGGTCCAGCGATGCGACCCAACTTGATAGCTCCTGTAGTTTGTCTTCCAACTGAGACTTGATGAGGGCGATTTGAGTCGCATTCTGTCCATGTTTGTTGGCTTCGATTTCGCGCTGCTGGCGTATGATAGTTGAACGAAGCTCGAGGTTTTCGGTGAGGAGGCTGGATATCTCGAGCTCCAGGCCCCGGATCTTCAATTGCTGGGATGAATTCACTCGAGCTACATCTCGGTTCTGTCGTAGGTATCTGCGTTTCACTATGTGCGCAGCGTGTCAGTGAATTGCTGCGACATCGTCTTGTTCTCTGGTCCGCGACTCACAGGAATCCAACGTCTCCCCCGACGCAACAGGCTCATTCAGGCGAGCCATGTTAGTTGTCATGCGCCAGTATGGTGGATGGAGTTGAACATGAAGCAATGGGGGGGCAATAGGATGTCTGTCCGCTCGGCGGGCTAAGCGATACTGCTCGCAGCTAAGGTGGGTGGTGGGAGCAAGTGCATGTCCAACGATGGTGGTGTCGGCAGAAATTCTTGGGAGTAAACAAATTGCCTGAAGCGGAGTCGTGTTGCCGACCGGACCCTTGCTCCCAGCAACCGTGCTAGCAGCATTACTATTTCGCTATCAAATCTTTAGCGCGGAGATTATTAGCGTGTTTGCAATTGACATCAATACTTGGTCTCAATACATAATTAGTAATAAAACCAACTAGTTACCAGGAACTGCGCCAGATATCTCTTGGCTGGTGATGCCGACCTTGATTCCTCGAACCTCCGACTTTACATGTACACTTGATTGAGGTTCGCGTTCCCCACATGCACACAGTGCGGTCCAGTAAGCACAACCACATCTTCGAAAATCCGCGGGCAATTCTGCTTTGATCGTCGGTATACACACATCCTTCAGTCCAAAGTCCATCCCTCCGGCCCAAGATGTCGTATCCAAATCGCACCGCCATGGGATCTCATGGGCGCCAGACCTCGATCAATGTGAACCCTACCGGTCAATCGCCCATCTTGCTGGCGCGCATCAACGAGAAGAAGGCAGAGCTGGAGAATCTCAAGCAACTGAGAGATCTCAGCGCCGCCCTTGCTGGCCAGATGCAGATGCTCGAAGAGAAACTAGCCACGCTGTCAGATGGCACCGAAGGTATGCAGAAGGTCTTGGGACAAGTATATGAAGAGAACAAGTTTTGACCTCACTTAGCTGTTGCTGCTGTTCTTAGCAACTGGCATAATGTGCTGCAAACTATCAACATGGCGTCAAGTAAGTTGTCATATCAGCTATTTAGTATAGCTAGTTCTGATTGATTTCAGTGAAAATACCGCAGCCCAAAGACGACGAAGAAGGAGCCGAAGCCGTGGCTCCCGCTGGAGACTCAGATGTGCCACTTCCCCAGACTCTCGTCAGAATCCCGACAGAACATGCGCCTACTCTTCAGCAGAATGTTGAAGCCGCTACTGAGTCTGGTACCTGAACCAGGAGAGCTACATGCGACTTGCCAATCCATAAGTAGACTCAAAGAAGGGTTCTAGCCGAGCATTGTGTTGTAATCGGGACGAGCGGGAATTTGCTTGGTGGTTGAAGAGGTTTGTTAGTCAAGTCCACCTCTTAACCCAAAATACCTAAGGGTTGTGCTCGAATACGCGTTCATTGATTGACTGTAACCCGCTCGCAGATCCTAAATTCTTCTGCTTTTCTTCCCCAACACGTGAAAAATCCGACGCGTCCTGAAGGAAAGCGCGACTGTGTTACCCGGGCAATTATCAGGTGTAACTGTTGACATCTGTAGAGAGCAGGCTCGAGAGCTCCCCTCCCTCCAACACCCATCACCACAATTGCTCGAGTGCTTCCACTTGCTCATCAATCCCTCTTCGCGTGCTCAAGACATAGCTATTCAGTCGTCTGGACAATTTTGGACGCATTCACAGCCGCGACCTTAGCCGTGGATCAGCTCCACTGATCTCCGTTCGGGATTCTGGTAGCTTACCGTCGAGACGGCTCTTCTGGTCCACCAACCACGTTGATCTCCCGCTACTCAATCCGTCATCGACACCATGTTGCGAACGACAATGTCCATGGCCGGCATCCTGGAAGACCATCCAGAGTCGCACTCATCTGTCTCACACTACCCTTTCGACCTGTCACACCACCCCGGAGCTCCTCTCGGTCAACCCAGCCACTCGCAAGAAAATGTCATGGCTCCCGACCAAGTCGTTCTCGATGCTGAGCTCAAGGGCTTGAAAGCTGCTTTCAAGCAAGCTATCGGCGGTGGGAAGAAGAAGAAAGCAAAGGGTAGGAAGAAGAAGGCCGACTCTTCCGAAGGTATCCCAGAAGAACAACCCGCCGCTGCTCAGTCTGATGCTGTGGAGTCAGATCTTCCGCTTCCACGCCAGGATCCCAATAACCATGTCTTCAACTCCCAAAACAGGGACAAGATCACCGCGGATGCGATCGATAACAGCCATTCTGTGATATCCCGGAACAGTCTCATAATGACCTCCTGGAATGGTAATGCCAACGGACTACAGTACAGTCCCGGCAAGACATTCGGTAAGTCTAGCGAGTTGCTGTTCTCCTTGTCAGCCAGTTACAACACAATCTTTTTCTAGTCACAGCCCAAATCCCAATTCCGTTCCCGTCGTTTTTGTTAAAAGCTCCTTGTCCACGGACGGATTTTTTTCATGAATACGTTTTTCAATGCAAAGGCTAACCTATCGGTCTCAGCTGCAGCTCCGTCGACGCTTGACAGATGCAAGTGGGCGTCGCCACCCACTATTCCTCTTGCAGCTTCCTCGCCCTCGACTATTAATGCCGCTGTGCCATGGAATGCTGTCACGGTTTCCCAGAAGACCAGTGCAGAAGCTTCTAGTGTTACTGAAATCACAGAGGAGACTCGCAGTGATACATCGTCTGTCACTGTGAAGCTGAATGTACTTACCTTGGAAGAGGTCGAGAGAGCTTGCGAAGCTAAGGAGAAAATGTCCCCGGCGAAAGAAGCTGACTCTGATGACTCGTTCGTTGACAAGATTACAGAACGCTCGCCCGCGAAGCCAGTAATCCGAATCGAAGACTCCGTCGATGAACTTGACCGACTGGAAGAGCAATTGGAAGAAGACATTCAAGCTCTTGGCCAAGCTACGGCTGCAGAGCGTGTCATCTCTCCCGTGCTCAAGTGGGCTGAGGAGCAAAAGCCTCAAGGACCCCTTATTTCTTCGAATCTCCGTCGCTTTGCCAAGTCTGGCAGCAAGACTCAGACCATGGCCAATGAAGTCGTGAGGGCCTTGAAAGAGGGGAAGCCCGGATCGGTGGTCACCGCCAAGCCAGGCCAAATGTCGCTGCGTGTCAAGCCCACGGAGGTGCAGTCGGGCCCTCTGTTAAGGAGGTCTAAGTCAGCAATTTTGAAATCCGCCTTTGAGGCACCAGACTCCTCCCCAACTCCAGCAACCGGATTGAGGGTGAGACAACAGGGAACGATCAAACGCCCTACCAGCCTCTTGCCCCCAAAACCTGCAGCTAAGTCTACGAAACAACCAACCAAATCAAGTTTTGAGCTGTCCGGCGACGCTGTGGCTAAAAGGATCAAAGAAGCTCGTGAGGCCCGAATCTCTCAACGTGGAACAGAAGATAGTGTTGCGACTGCCGTTTTGACACCAAGAATCAAGTCCACCAAGCCTCCTACCAGACCTGCCTTCGAACTACCTGGCGAAGCTTTGTCTCGGAGGAAGAGGGAACTCCATGAAGCACAGCTCAAGAAGCAGCAAGAGGAAGAGAAGAAGCGTCGTGAATTCAAGGCCAGGCCAATGAGTCGCGCTGCTCCGAGCACACTTCCTCGCGAGACAGTCGCTAGCCGGGCTCGCAAGTCAATCTTGTCCTCCGAGAGCGCACCCATTTGGGAGCAAGGCAGCATCGGAAGACGCCAGTCTATGATAGGATCGAGTCGTCCATCCATTCTCGCCAACGAAAAGGCATTGGCAAACACCCCCGCTCCACTTCACCGTGGTCCCGGTCCTCGCCCAGGCAGTATCCGAAAGTCGATGGCTAGCAGCGGACATTCGTCGCAGCATTCCGTATCGAATGAGGAGACGCAGACCCAGCGTCAGCGTGCCAAGGAGATTTACAATCGCGACACGCAGATGCAGGGTGAGCTCCAAGACGAGAAGAGGAAGCGCGAAGATGCTGCGAAGAGGGCCAGGGCAGAGGCTGCTGAGAGAGGCCGACAGGCTAGCCGTGAGTGGGCGGAGAAGCACAAGACCAAGAAGAGGGCTGAAGGCGACCAAGGTCTTTCGGCTGGGTACGGCCCCGGGGGTCAGTTGGGCTTGAAGGCCTAACTTTGCGACTCATCCATCCATTTGCGCTCGGGTCATACGGTGGTTGAATTATCTTTTCGGCATGGGTGAACGATGTCGGTCGACCGTGTCTGAGGGTCCCTAACTTGGTGATGCAGGTTTACTGTGGGTGTTTGAGTTTGGTAATCGTGTCTCGTGGAAGGTATTTTGTTTGAGCGTCGGGTATGGGGAGTTGTATTCGATACCCATCTTGATATTTTGGTGTTAGGAAGGCTAAGCAGTGATCTGCCACACACGGTTGGGCAGCAGATCGGGGAACGAAGGAGTATCAGCGTACTGAATATTCATTCTGCTTCAAGTCGCAAAAGACAACTAGCAAAGGAGGTTCTTGGTGACGGGATATGGGTTATGGTTCTCACGAGGTTATGTCGTTATGCAGAAATTCAAGACTCATGCTTCTGTTTTCTCATGATTGGTTTCAGGGTACGGGAAACTTATTTGTATCTAACTTAACTTGAGATAATATTGATTAAATAAGCGTAATATTTGCCTATATTTTTAGCTAAATTGTAATATATAAAGCAAATATATAATTATAATTATAAAAAAGCTAATTTTAGCGCAATTTATAATTATCTTGAGATATTTGAGATAATTAGATATTTTATACTAATCTATCTCAATTGGTTTGAGTTTAAATATTATCTATCTCAAAGTCCTTGAGATATGAGTTTTTGAGTTACCCAAACCCTGGGTTTGTTGATTGTTCCCAATACTCGCTGACTTGACTTGCTGCTAACACATAGCTTGAAACCAAAGCATGTACTCCGACGCATTTCTTTCGTCCCACCGCTGCCACGTGGGTGGGCCATCTCAACAACTTCCATACATGTATGGTATAATCAATCCCCTTGGCCAGTTCTAGCCGGCGCCTAGGCTCGAGAGGAGCTTCAGTCAGCCACTTTGCTCCAGATGTTATCGGTATTCGGTCGCCCTTGCTGTGTTGGGCTAGAAGTGGGAGAGTGGCTGCGACGCAGCTTCCCGCCAGCTAGGTCGTTCTGCGCGCTGCGCTCTCGCCCCTGGATTCCACATTGTGGTAGAGCTCGGCGGGAGTGTCAAGCCAACAACAGGGTCTTTCCAGCCAAAGTAGCAAAATTCATTATCTTGTCCTCGTCAATCATCCCCCCAAAGAGGACTCTTTTCATGTTTCTTGCATTCTTTATGCTGTCACACCGACCCTGAGCCCGGCAGATGCAGAGGAGGCCTGCCAAGCATTATTCTTGCAGCGATCGCATGGCACCCATGTCCGAGACCCGGTCGGCAGCAGCCGAGACGGAAGATCTCGATCTCGAACCCCACCAACGACGTCGCCTTCTCCAGATTTTCACCGTTATCTCTCTCCTGAGCAGCATCGTCTTTCTCGCCGACCGATTCGCCGCCTACCATTATATTACCCGCCCAATGCTTATACAAGGCACCCGCCCGACTGTTACCCTCGCCCAGGGCACGTATGTTGGCGACTACAACAGCCAGAACCATTCGTATCCGCAGATTATCGAATACTTTCTGGGAGTCCCCTATGCCCTCGACACGGGGGGCGAGAACAGGTTTCGTCCGCCAAGACCCGCCAATGCCTCAAATGCTATTTTCCAAGCGAATAAATGGGGTGATCGTTGTCCAAACGGTCTCGGGCGCCCTGAAGTGAACGTGAGTGAAAACTGCTTAAACCTCAACATTTTCAGGCCGCGACATCAAAGGGCCGAGCAAGGCGAGAAACATCGGAAGATGCCTGTAATGGTGTACATCCACGGCGGCTCGTTCAACATGGGCACGGCAAGTATGTGGGATATGGGGACTTTTGTGGCCTGGAGTGCTGAGCCGATGCTGGGCGTTACGATCAATTATCGACTGGGAGCCCTGGGTTTCTTGCCTAGTGAGATGCTGGCAGCAGAAGAGGGATTGAATCTAGGCTTGAGGGACCAGCGGGCCGCGCTCGAGTGGGTGAAGGGGAATATCGCCGCATTTGGAGGAGATCCAAACAATGTGACGCTCGCTGGCTTTTCTGCTGGAGCGCATTCTGTGGGCCATCATCTCCTCGACACCTCTGGACCCCGTTTATTTCACCGAGCAATTCTCGAGTCCGGTGCTCCTACTTCTCGTGCTGTCCTCCCCTACGACTCCGATCTTTACCGCGAACAACTTGACCATTTCCTGGGCCAATTGCATATTCCCTCATCTTTCCCGCCATACACTATCATGGCGCACCTCCGCGCTCTTCCATGGCAAAAGATACATGAAGCTTCTGTATCCACTTTCTATCACTATAACGCCGAGGTCCGTTGGCCCTTCCAGCCCTGCATCGCACCATCCAGCCATAACTCTTCAATTATTACCGATGCCCCTATCGCGAAGTGGATGCGCGGTGACTGGAATAAGATGCCAGTGTTGACAGGCTATAACACCAACGAGGGTGCCATGTTCGTTCCCGCTCGCGCCTGGTCCTCAATCGCCTTCAACTCCTTCTTCAGGACTCTTATCCCTCAACTATCTCCATCCGACATGGACGCCTTAAACGAACTATTTCCCGATCCGGTCGTCCACGAAGACAGTCCATATGCGAAGCTCCCCAACAGGGCTGGCTTAGGACTTCAATTTTCGAGGCTGGAAGCCGCGTACTCACAATACGCATACATAGCACCGGTCCGACAAACCGCGAAATTTATATCCGAAGATACGGAAGATCCTTCACCTGTATATCTGTATCATTTCGACGTAGAGGCTGGTACCTCACGAGGCGGCGTAGATCACGGTGCGCACGACGCATATACATACTACGACGAAGGCATCCGCAGCATTTCGGAAACGCAGCATGCAATTACAGGCCACTTCCATTCATACCTCACAAGCTTCGTTCTCACGGGAGATCCGAATGCTGTGAGGAAACGCTTCGGGCAGAGACCGCCTTGGGAGAAGTTTGAGCCGAACGGCATGTTTGTCATGGTCATTGGTGGCGGGAATAAGGAGCGCGAGGTGATGGCAACGACACCTGGCTTTGACGACTTGTCGAAGGAGGAGCAGCAGGGGCTGTTGAGTCAGGTCAGGGGCACGGTGGCGATGATGTGGAGAGATGGGTGGAGGAGAAAGGAGACGGAATTCTGGTGGGAGAGAACGGGGTTGAGTGAGGGGGTGGTCGACTCGAAGGCTCGGCTGTGAGGCCGTGGGTTGGGTAATGATGACACGTTGTATATGGCACTCTTTGTATATGGTCGGGACTTGGAAAGGGATGGCGCGCCTGCTTTGCATAAATACCATGGGGGTTTCGGGAAACGATCAGCAATGACACGGTTTGAACGCAGGGGCTACTCATTTTTATAGGTATATATAGGAGTATATAGTTATGATAGTACTGCAGTCGAATAGAAAACAAGCCAGCCAACTAAGACCGATGCCTTGACAAAAGTCTGTCGTTGAAACATCATATTTTCAAAATATCACGTGATCGTTGGCTCGGAAACGAAGAGTCCCGAGGCTGTTGCGCAAGGCTGAGCCAACGCGACTTCAGAAATTCCGACGCGACAATTCATTACCATTTACCAATTCACAGTATGAATGTTCCAAATTGATCGCTCGGCGTTTAGCCCATAATTCCTCTATGCTTTTCTGAGGCTGGTTGCTCCACGTTTCGAGAGCCATACTGCATTTCCTCACAGCCCGCGATTGAGGCCAGCAGCTTTGCGTCAATAACACAACAGGATCCATTCGAGAAAAGGCCGCTCAGCGAATGGCCCCATGGGACAAAGGATTACCGGAAAATCACATTTTTGCGTGGAGGACCATACCTTAGCAAAGGCTCACGATACCTTCCAAATGGCTTCGGCAAATCTCTCCATTCCCACCACCTCCGCGCTCTCTCCCTCCGAGCGCATCGCATCCTCCAATCCGTCTGTCTTCCGTATTCTCAACAAGTTATCTCGGCCCGCATTGTTGTCTCTGGTCCTAGACTGGCTCGTGGAAGAAAACCAAGTCTTGTCCGCGCCCTTCTTGGCCGACGAAAACTATGAGCCAGATGTACAAGATGCATATCCGCCCTCTTACGACCTTGACGCGTTGAGGGAGATATATACCGGCTTGATGTCCCAGAAAGGGTCAAAGCGAGATATTGTTGACAGGATCATCGAAGGCGATTGGCGTCATGGAGTATCACTCTACCAGCTAGCAATGGCCGACATGCAATACCTCTACGACCATCCCCTCTCCCAAAAATGGACAGCCCTGAAAGTCGTCCGTCTGAAGACCGACCCCTCAGACCCAGACTCCTCAGAGCCGCCGTCAAAAGACGACGAACTCCCCAGCATTCCACGCTTCCACCCCGCCACTTTCCTCCAAAACCTCCAAAGAGAGATTTTACCAGATGTAAAAGCACACTACAACATCGACCGCCACCCCACCCTCCCCATGCTCCTCCTCCGCATCTATGTCCTTGAATCCCCCTATAACACCTCCCTGGCCCTCCACTCTCTCTCCCGCACCGACACAACCGCCTTCGAAACCTCCAAAACCATCTACGTCGCTTTCCCCGACGCCGCGCCCTATGTCTACGTCTCCCTCGCCACGTCTGCCGGCGCCCCCGGCGGTGCCTCCGAATCCCGCAGCTTGCGCAAGCTTGTGCTGGACGGAATTCCCAAAGCGTTTTCCAGACCACGAGCACGCTATGGCCTGCAGATGACGAGTCTGGCGGCGAAGAGTCTGCAGGCGCTGGTGGAGAGACGTGGTGCTGGGAGGACGAATGCTGCTGGAGGTGGGTGGGGGATTTATGCTGAGGAGAATAAGCAGGATACGCCGCTGAACCCAGTCATCCCGCCAGCATTTTTGTTGGGTGGGGATGAGAAAGGCGATATGCCGCCGCCGGAAAGGCCGAGTGGCAAGGGGCTGAAGCGCGTCGCTGCTGCGCCACCGGATATGCAGAAACGACGTAAACTGGTTGCGCAGGGGCGGTTTGGGAATTCCGGGAAAGTCGATGATGGGAAGGGCATAGATCGGCTGGATGTACGGCTTGAAGAGAAGTTTCCTGCGCTTGATAGTGCAGAGCCGCAAGGGAATGCAGACTTTTCGGACGAGGAGGCGGGCCCGACGGTGAGAAAGAAGACTAGCGGTTCCAAGTCAAACAAAGGTAGAAGGAATACGATTGCCGTAGAGCTGGAGAGGGGCGCGGGAGAAGAGGATGATGAGATGGGTGGGGAATGGAGACCGGATGTGCGGTTGACGTTTCATGGACAGCATATTTTTGCTGGAGTGAGGAAATTAGTGGAGTGTGGGGTCGTGGATGGGGACAGGATGCCAGGGTGGATGACTGGGGAAGAGGGGGTCAGTGTTGGGGTTGTTAGGGAGGGGAGAATCAGGGGCTTCAAAGGTTCGGGTTTGTGAAGGATATCTCAAGGCTGGGTATATGGGATTATGATATCATGAACTTGGTGTGTTGGTGCATGGTTGCGAGGTCTTACTCGATGTACCCTTTGTTTTAGCGTTTTGTAATCTCGCTCTGGACTTCCGATACCTATGCCTTCGAAGGCACGCGATTGTTTGAGATCACTTGGTAAACTTTTTGAGCAAGTCCAACTGCGAACATGTGCTCGTCGTGGTACTTGTTGAGACTTTCTTCCTACCTCTCCGGAAAACCTGGCGCAGCGGTTGATCCTTTAACAAGCTGAACGAACTCTACTACAGCAATCGGGTAGGCCGTGGAGTCCTTCTTGCCTGCCAGAAAGCCACATTCAGCAAGCGAGTAGATGACTAGGTATATCTGCTGCAGGGGAAAATACAGCTTGACTGGTCGTATTGCCCGGCTGTGCCATCTCCAAGATCCCATCTGATTTCTCTGACACTCTTTATGTGCTTCACCAGAGAAAATTAATGGCCCCTGATATTCCCCTTCACCAATTTCCTCGCATTCTCCACCCATCCCACTGCTCCCCCATTCCTCTCCATAACGTTTTTCACATCGACCTCAACCCCTTCAAACCCAGAAATCTGCTTGCGTCCCAGGATACCCGTGTTTCTCGTACTAGGTATCCTCAGCATCTCCCTCTCAACTTGATATCCGCATTCCCGTGCCAAATGCTCAACCCACAGCACCAACGCTGCATAAGCTGAGTTGCCCTTTGCCCCGTTCTGCGACCCCTTCGCCTTGGGCTTCCGCACCTCGCCATCATCCAGCGCAAGGCTCTCCAGCTCCGCGGCCGTCTCCTGCAGAGCAGCTTCGACCTTGACAGCAGGAGCGCGAAACCTGGCACCAGAAAGCGAATGGCTGCAGCAAGGAATCATGAGAAACGGACATTCAGACGCCGCTGCGAGAATTGGCGTCCAGGGTGTTAGCTCATCTGCATGGTTCGAGATGATGAAAGTGCCCTTTGGGAATTTCCCATCATGGACTCCTGGAAGATCCTCAATCCCAGCGTCATTAGTCAGGATTGAGGGAATGAGAACGAGTTCTTTGAGATTGGCGCGTGCTGCGGGGCTCCATACGTCCCACGACTTGCGTTTTCGCGCGTCGAAACCCCAGCCGTGGTAGCCTTCTTCGAGGAGGATGTGGACGACAAGACCGTTGCCGCAGCCGATGTCCACGAAGCCTGGGAAGTGGCTGGGGACTTTGTTTTCAGACATGCTTTCGCTGAATACATTTTCGCCGGTGTTGCCGTACATTTCCTGCCATAGGACGATCAAGAAGGCTGCGATTCCTAGATCTTCAAACACGTGCTTCGCTGGATCGGTTTGCTCGATCCACCTCGCGATGATGTCTTTGGCGTACTTCTGCTTTAGCTCGGCATAGCAGTCTTGCACTTTATTTTGTGGTAGAATGACATCGTGGTTGACTCGTTTCTCATAGCCGGACGCGCAACCTTGGCCGTGTTTGTAGACTGTGCCGAGTAGATGGTGGGCTGTTCGCACGAGCTTTGGAGTGTGTGGGAGAGATGGGAAGAATGAGTAGTGTATTGAGATGGTGGCACAAGATAGATTGTGCCTGTATTTGTGGAGGAAGGCGATGCCATGGACGGCTGGATGGTAGAATGGGGTTTGAGACGGGTCTGCGATGTGTGGTTGATAGATGACTAGAGTTGAGGTCTCATGCTCAGACAAAGCTTTGGTGAAGATAAGGCAAGTTTGGTTCAAAGGATCATCTCGTTGGGGGTTCCGTGGGATCAGTTTCCGAACTATGATTTCCTTCAATGTGAAGGACTTGATTTTCAGGGGTTCAGGGAACGGTCCCAGATCTTTCGGGACGAGATCTTCTGTTGGTGTCGGTGGCCCCTCAAAGACTTTTGAGAAGAGAATATCGGCTCGGAAGAGAAAAGACGAGTTGATGTTTGGATTTCTGATCAGGTTTTGCATGACCTGGCTGAAGATCTCAGGGGGAAAGGAGCAGTCGTGTCGAAACAAAGGTGTCCAGGTTTCCCCCGAGTCCCCGGGAATCTCTGGCGGAGCATCATCTGCATATTCTTCAGGAGCGAAGTTCCGGTGGAAAGCTGGATCCCCCTGACTTCCCATGTTGGACAATGAACAGTGCCGTTTCCAGGACCTTGTCTGGTTCCGGCCTTGAGAGTTTGGTGGTTTTTTCTTGATGAGGTCGGGGGTGCAGAACACAGAAAGAGGAGAGCGGAACCACAGCACTAGAAGAAAACCTCAACCAAAATTCCTCGTAAAAGAAATTAGAGCCTTGAAATTGACCTACCTCAATCGATTGAATATTCTCCCCTTACTACGGGGCATTTAATGCGTGCTGTGATGTAAAGCTGCAGATTGATGGATCGATATGTGATGCCCGATAAGTAAGGCAGCAACTCTAAGTAGCATCAAAATCTGGATTACTAAGCGACACAAATCGCCAGCCGAAATCGCCAGCCGGGCTTGTGAGCCCTAGTAGGAGCAACACCAGACAAAGCGACTTCACGAACCTCGACAACAACCCACCAAGCCCCTCGTCGCCAACACCTCCGCATCCGCCATCATGCGTACCTACGACGACACCTTCTCCGGCGAGAAGATCTACCCTGGAAAGGTACGCTGCCCTGTCCACAGCTCCAGGATCGAGGCCAATATTGCGACGGCCAGCCATGGCGAAATTCGATTGCGATGCGATACGCAGCGTACGAGCGAAATAACATGGGCTGGAAAATTGCGCCAAAAAAACGGAGGCTGACATGTTGGGTTACAGGGCAAGCTCTACGTCCGTGGTGACAGCAAGATCTTCCGCTTCCAGAATGGCAAGACCGAATCCCTCTTCCTCCAGCGCAAGAACCCCCGTCGCATTGCCTGGACTGTTCTCTTCCGCAGACAGCACAAGAAGGGTATCTCTGAGGTACGATTCGACTCCATACACGAGCTGCAGTCTCTCTGCGGAGACCGACCCCTGCACTCATCGTTCAACATCCCGCGCTACGAGACGTCACGCAGTACTAATATTCCCAACAGGAGGTAGCCAAGAAGCGCACTCGCCGTACCGTTAAGCACCAGCGAGCTATCGTCGGTGCCTCTCTCGATGTTATCAAGGAGCGCCGAAGCATGCGCCCCGAGGCCCGCGCCGCTGCCCGTCAAGCCGCCATCAAGAAGAGCAAGGACGAGAAGACCGCCGCACAGAGCTTGAAGAAGGCTGAGAAGGCAAAGAGCGCCGCCAGCGCCGCCAAGGGACAGGTCGGCAGGATCCAGAGCAAGCAGGGACAGAAGGGTGCACAGAAGAAGGTTGCCGCAAACACTCGTTAAGAGCTACGGGATCGGGGTTACGGCTGAATTTGCATTGATGGGTTGGGATCGGATTGCAGAGTTTGTTACACTGCTCCCAGGGCTATGCGAATTCGATTCTCATTGAATGTGTCTGATGGTACTTGGCTTGGTGATGAGTGAGATATCGTGTGGCGTACTATACGGCGACCCCCCAGGATTTTGGCTTTTCAACTTCAACGACACTTCCGGAATTACCGATCTTGAGGATATGGACCGCCTACCTGCTGAGATACTGCTACCCGCAACGGCAACCAATTTCCTATCGTGTGGACGAGCGAAGATACTTTCACGTGAAAAGTCACCCCAGTCGTTAGATGCAACAAGTGGAGCAATGACCGTGAAAGGGAGGAAACATTCTGCATTCTACCCAATTAATAGGCAACATCCGGAGTCCTTCAAAGTTCTGTTTAGCTTTGTTTGGCAGAGCAAAGCATTTTACTAATGCAACGTAGAACTCTGATCAGTAGCACAAGCAGAAGCTCACCAATCGTAGGCAAATTCATTATCAAGTGACGGGAAACATGTGATAGTCATTTGATGGACTATGTAAAGCAGCGCGGTGTATGATCTGTCTATGATCTAGCTTCTTCCCATCTTGAGGTATCCATCTAACCTTCTAATGGCGCCTGCTCAAGAAACCAACCCATGTTGTGTGTTATCTTCCCCTTAGAACCCTCAAGCTTTCATAAACCTTGTGGGCAAGTTTACAGCTTCTCCAAGACAGACTCGGCGCTGCTGACACTGACGCCGAATTGGGGAGAGGGCTCGACCTCAGCGTAGGTGACCTTGCCGTGGTCGATGACGAGAGCGTAGCGGCTGGTGCGCTCACCAAGGGACCAGCCGTGGGCCTTGGAGAACTCGGCGTTCTCGTCGGTGAGGAAGAGCTGTGGGGAAGGCGAAGTGTTAGTATCTTGAATTCCGTTGTTGGTTGTGAAGGGAAGGGGTAGACGATAGGGGTAAAACGGCAAAAACGTACAATGTCCTCGCCCTTGACGTTGTTGGCCTTGCCCCAGGCGCTCATGACGAAGGGGTCGTTGTAGGCGAGGCAGGCAATGACATCGACGCCCTTCTTGAGGAGCTCATCGCGCTTGGCGATGAAGCCGGGCAAGTGGGAGGCGGAGCAGCTGGGGGTGAAGGCACCGGGGAGAGCGAAGATAACGACCTTCTTGTCGGCCCACTCTGTTTTGAAGAAAAGCACGGGTTAGCTTTGATTCCTGGAAGCAATGCAGAGCTGCCGAATGCTGGACTTTCTCTGGTTCCAAAGGTGGAGGTGTAGAGGAGACCTTGGGAGGCTAGAAAGAAAATGTTGGAGTTCGTGGAGAAGGATATGAGAACGTGAAGGGTTTTTTCATATAGGAAATTCTCGCAGATAGTACCTTTGCTGGCGTTGTACTTGGTAGGGACACCGCAGGAGGTGATGCCCTCAGCCTCTGGGGTGTATGGGATCCATCCGAACTGGACACCCTCTGGGAAGCTGTCACCGACTTTGAGAGGCATCTTGAATAGTGTTTGGTGGTGAGAAGATGTGTGAGGAGGGATTAGGTAGGTAGGTTGGAGTTGGAGCTTGGGTAGTGTTGAACTTGAAGCAGAGTGTATGTTGTAGGAGCTAGCAGTAGCTCGGCGGCTGGCAGATATATATATATGCTCGATGGTGGGCGGCAACTTTACTTAGTTTGTTAAGCTTTTGGTGGGGTTATCAGACAAGATGACTGATTTCGCCGGGCCAGAACTGACAACTTGGTGCCAATGCAATCTGCCCCTCCATAATTTATGTCATCGCCGTGACTGAAGCTCGCCGCAAGCTCTTAGCCATGAGTCGCCGCCAACAACGACGACGACGACCACCAATTCCACCCTTCGAGGCCTCCGGACACGACAACTTCTTCTGAAGCTGAACGAGCTCGACCGTTGCTTGCCCCGCGTCTCTTTGCCATATCGAGACTCGGCGGATCAATCCGATTCTCGGACCCTGCCGCCAGGCGTCGTCAACAAGCTCGGGGCAGTGGTGTTTTGCTCCAATTTTATATCCACACCATGCCGTCACCCACCAATCTTTTGAGCCCGAGCCTCTGAGTCGGACCCTTGCCAAGCCCGGGCATTCCAAATCAATACATGTACAAAAGCTCAGCCCGCGCCCCGCATCAACTTTCCATCATGTGCTTGGAGGCTGTAGAGTTTCGAGAGCATTCTCCCGGGAGGTGTCGATCGGACTCCGAAGATGAATTTTTCAGGGCCGGGCCCCGAAAGTCCGGCAGGCCAAAGGCGTCACTGAGAAAGGAACTATTTGCGTTCACGAACAACAAGGTAGTTCGATCTCGAATGAAGAGAGATGGTTTAAGGACGGTGTCGATGTGAACGAGGTTGACATCAGTGAAAAACATTGGTAACCAAGGAGCCGCGTTGGACCTGATATCATATCGAGTAGCGAGGTCTGTCGTGAAGAAATGGCAAGAGATGGGTGTCGTTTTCCCAAGTTGGGAAGAGTTAACTAGGTTCTGTGACCTGTCGTGCCTGCCTTCCCAAGAAGTGCCAGGCTTTCGAGCCACATGTACCCAGAGAGCGTGTGGCTTTCCCAGCGCCATTTCACTTCTCAATCTCAAGTATCGCGAACGCAGCATCCCCTATTCCTAAGTGTCTGTTTCCTCTTTCGCCCTACAATCTATGTCAGTTGTCAAGATGGTGTACTCTCTCACTTCTCTGCTTCCACGGAGGAGCACTGGCGACCTTCGCAAATTGTCTACTACAAGCTCCAAAGCCAGCGCCGCATCGACTATCCGTATTCCGCCGGAGATGTCGTTCGATAGAGTCGTCAACTGTGGAACCTGCCCTGTACGTTGCTATGAATTCTGTACCTGGCTCACAAGCTGACTGTGCGATGCCCAGCCGATTAACCTTAGAGATTTCATGGAGTACTTGATGTATGTCGAACACTGTCCGGAAAACCTACAATTCTACATCTGGAATCGGGAGTACGTCAAGCGTTTCAATCAACTCGACTTCGAAGAGCGCTTGGCAGCGCCAGAATGGACTGTGATTCAGCAGGAGAAGGCTCTGACGAAGATCTCAGAGCAGAAAAAGAAAACTGAAGACAAAGAGACGCCTACGATTACCATGCTTTCCAACCCTTTTGAGGAGTTTGACTCGGTTTTGCCGTGGGACTCGCAATCTATAGGAACCGGACAGGCTTCGTCACAACAGACCAACGCCCTCTCGTACCGACGCCAAGCTGACGATGTCTTCCAGACGGTAGGGCTCAAACGTCCCAGTAGGTCGATCACTTCCACTGATTCCTCTTGCGAAGCTGACAAAGGATAGCGACGAAACAGCCTTTTCGCGCAGAGATCGACCGAGTCATCGGGACGTACATCAGAGACGACGCGCCCCGGTGGCTGAATCTTTCAGACCGTGAGCGAAACGCCCTCATTGCCGCGCTCGCCTATACAACCCATCCATCTGCTTTCAAAGAAGTGACACGCACAATAGAGAACAGTCTCCGACGTCAGTCACACCCCAACTTCATTCGCTGGTCGATTGGGAACGGCAGTTCGTCTCGTATCAAATTTTCTAAGTTCCTCGGGAGTACTGCACTCGGCGCTGGCGTACTCATCCCTCTCCTTCTCACTCTCAGCACCGCAAACCGGGGATGGCGAGCAATAGGTGCCGTTGGTGACATCATTGGCGTAGCAATTCTGTGGGATGCTCTAAATGGAATGTGCTTGGTACTTCACGGCTTTGGTCGTCGACAGCTTAGACCATGGGAGTTGTTCGAAAAGGATGACGATCAGGTAGAGCTTGCGGGTCAAAATCCGGAGTCGTTCTTCGATGACTCAACTCATGAGGATTCGCCCTGGAAGGGTAAGTGGGAATCGAGCAGTGCCCTTAAGAAGATATTCGGCAGAGAGGTTTCAATCGAGGAGCCTGCTTTGTTAGCGTTACAGAACACGATCGCGGTTCAAGGCTTGGTGATAGGGACTATTATTGCAGCGATCCTCAGCGCGTTATTCGTTGCACTCCCCCCTGGAAACTTCTTTCCCTAAGCTATCACCAGGAGCTCGACGGATATGGGAAGCTTGCTGGTGGTTTTTCGCTACCGTTGTGACAGTTCTGTTGCAAGACGATGTTATTGGAAGATAGCATAGGGGGGTGGTAGTGACAGCCTCTGATGTGGTTGAGTCGAGACAGTCGAGTGTCCCTTGAGACACAATTTGGGGCCCTGATATCATACGAGGGCAGGCAAGTTTGAGTTTGAAGAAGGGTAATACAAATCTTCGATGGCAGTTTTGCTTATTCGGCCGCCTTGAAGACGTTTTGACCGTCTTTATGTCTCTTTTGCAACGCAGTGCTGTTCTCGCCGCGCCTTGATTTCAAATCTAATCGATTTGGTCCACTGGCTTCTGCAGCCATGGATCAGAAAACAGCGCTATGTGGTTTCCCCGGTTCCTGGATCTGAATCTCAAGTGTCCGAAATATCCTAGTTACTGGGAAAATCCCAAGTTATTTGGAACCTCACAAGTCTCTTGAAATATGCAAAGCAGCAAAATTATTTAGAATGATTCAAGCTACTCGAGGTGGCCCAGATGATCAGACATGATCCGAATCATTCGGCACGATTGGCTGTATCCAGACTTTTCTCATGGCGCCGTGACCTCTCCTCGTCCTCCCCTGTTCGTGGAACGGAGAAACTCCTCGGTCAACCTACATATCACCAACAACTCATTCCTTTCTCAAATTTGGCGTCTGGGTGTTGCGTCTTTCACTCGAAATCTTCCGGCAGTTCCCAGAGGGATAGAGGCAGCAGGCTGCCGCTTGCCGTCGAACGTATTCTATGGCAACGTCAGGTGCTTTCTCCGCACAGCCTTAAAGCCTGCCGCCTACCGCGGTGAGTTTGCTATGCTCACAAAGGGAAGATTCTCAACTATCGTCCTTTAGATCCCAGGGCCCTTCCCACTGTCCCGCTTGTCTTCTATTACTTAAGCTTCCAAGTGGCCAGGGTTCGATTGGACTTGGAGCGCCAGCCATCTGAATCCAGAATCTCAGCTTCGTCTATTGATATCACTTGACACCCCAATACAATACTCAGATTTTATCCACTTCGATTTCGTCGTTCACGTCTTATCCCCCCACTATTCTTCTGTTGTCACATAGCCAAAGATGCAAGATCTCAATATATCTTTGCCGCCATCACTCAATCCCTCATGGATCGCCTTCGAGCAATCATCCGACCTCCTGAGTCCCCAACCAGCTTCCACACCTGAGGAACGCCAACCAATCTACAGCGCCGCTTGCAAAGCTCTCAATGCCTCCATGCTAGCTGGTCCCTACTGTCACCTCACTAAGAACCTCCACATCAGTGATTCCACAGTACCAATGCGAGACGGCCACAAACTTCCCATCAGATGCTACCTCCCTGTCTATTCCGACGCCAGCAAGTTCCCAGCCCCTGGAAGCCAAGCCCCCGAGGCGTCACATACACCAACCAGTACACCTCGATGCAACGCCCACACTGACCTCAACTCTTTCTTCTCCGCCACGAGAGAGCAAAATAAAAAGCTAACTATCTACTACCACGGCGGCGGTCTCTGTGTCGGCGATCTCGATTCTGAAGAGTTATCCTGCCGTTCACTTGCCCTCGCCTGTCGTCACCCCGTAGTATCCATTGCCTACCGTCTCATGCCCGATGTCCCGTCAGGCAAATGTTTCGAGGACGCTTGGGATGCTTTCATCTCCATCGCTGCTCCAGTCGATCTCCGTAAAGCAAGAGAATCCAATACCAACGAAATGCTCCAGCCGGGACCTCAAAGCCTCCAGGAGGACATCGCAAAGCCCCAGATCTACCTTGTCGGCAGTTCCTCAGGCGGCCAACTTGCAACCCTGGTAGCGCTCCAAGCTCGAAACTTACAAATAGTGAAAGGCTTGTTGCTACGCTGCCCGGTATTGGTCGACGCTTCGCGAGGTGAGCGCCATGTTCCTGAACACCTTCGTTCCATGCACACCAGTTTCAAACCCGCATTCAACACCGTTCTCTCGACCACTGAGAGACCCTTGCTCTATTCCCGCGCTGAAACAAGTTCGTTTGCGGTCCGCTTTAAGAACGCGTCCTTCCAAGAACAATGTTCTCTTCTCAATGCCATGGAGTCTGAGCAGGAGAACAGTATTGGCTGGCCGTTGGAAATGACAGAAGAAGTGAAAGAGTTGGCTGAGTTGGGAAAGGGAGAAGGGCGATTGAGGGTGTGGATTCAGGTGTGCACGAATGATGTGTGGTATAGCGATGGGGTGTGTTTTGCTATGGAAATGTCGGGGTGGAAGGGTGGGGAGAATGTGAGGGTTGATGTGGAAAGGGGGATGCCGCATACGTATTGGTTGAAAGCGCCGGGCTTGGAGGAGGCGAAGAAGGCGGAGGAGAGGGCTGGTGAGGGGCTGAAGTGGGTTATGGGTCTTGAAGCTTGAAACCTGAGGCTGATTTGTGTGGGAGGGCGGCTTGCTGGTTTTCAATCTTGCATAATGATGGATAAGGTGCTTTGGAATCTGATGCTACTTAAGACTTTTACCATATCCCTGGTTCACTGGTATCCGCTACTCGTAACTCAGCTGCTTATACAGGTGGGTGAAAAAAGTCTACTCCCAACCTCCCATTGAGGCGAAATTTGCTTAGAAATCTTCCCAGTAACTAGTGATATCCACAATGATCAAGAATACCCGTAAAAATAATGATTAGAAATGTCTCCATTCTCCATCAATTTTCAATTATGAACAATTGAATCTACCATTCAAATGACTGAAATCAAACAAAATCCAATATTGAGCTCTCAGCCTGTCATTACCGTCACATGTCGATCTCAGGGGACTGGGGCGGAGGGGTGGGGACATCCAGAATACTCTCATCCCACTTTCCAACGCAGTATCACAATACCAATACCATATAGCCAGCATTCGCGGCCTAACAACAGTTCGTAGCATGTTCCACAATTCACAGAAGAGAGGAAGTTGCATGAAAGCTTTTTGTATTTTTCTAGACGCTATTTCTAGGGGTATTTGCGGGTATCTCTCCGATCCAGCTGCCGAGAAAGTATGGAGTAAAACAACACTTTTCTCGCTGAAGGATGCTAATAAAGAGATGAGATGCCGCGAACACCCTAGAACTCCCAGCCGGTAATGCAATGCCCCTGGGTATCTTTGAGCCGAGCCCCTTTGCGCCTGAAAGCTGATAAGATCGCTCGTGTGACAAATGCCTTCTGTTTTACCGTGCAAGTTTTCTTTTTTCCCTTTTTTGTTGGTTTATCGCCCGCCAGGTGTGCAGATCTAGTCGTCAAGATGGACGTCTCTCGTTCGCGCCACCAGTACATCGGCCTGGGGGAGACTAGAAGTCTGGTACATCATCGTAGCCTCCTTCATCATACTCCGGCTCCGGCTCCTCAAAGTCACCAAACTCGAAGTCTTCTTCTTCCTCTTCAACAGCCCCTGACACCACAGCACTCTGGCCGACGGTCGTTTCGTCCTCGTCGTAGAAATCATTGACACCATCAGCGTCATTCGTGACCTCAGAGGCGGCTTGGACTGCGGTGTTGGTTGTTGCTGTGGGAGTCGTGGCCACGGGGCTGGGGGCTTTGCTGGGGGCTTTGCTGGGGGCTTTGCTGGGGGCTTTGCTGGTTGCTGCGCTACCAAGTCGACTGCCTTTGCCTTGGCCCATCTCCGCCAACATGGCATTGTACTCTTCCCGAACAAGCTTGGACATGCCCCGGCGGTCCATGGTCTCTGCCGCGGCCTCAGCAGCATTATTTGCCGGCTTTTCCTGGCCCTCTCCCATCCTAGCCTTCTTCTTACGAGGACGCGTCGCCTTCTTTGGGTGTCTCTCGGCCACCTTGGCTTTCCACAACTTATCTTGCTGCTCGCGCAACCACCTCTTGTTCTCATTGACCCAAATCTTCTCCTTGATAGCTATTTGTTGGGGGGTGAGACAGCAGTTTTGGACCTCGGGATCGTTGGCAAACTCGTCTTCGCCGATATGCACATCCGTTGAGACAACTCTTCCTCGGGGATTCATCTGCTCTTCTTGGAGGGCGATAAGACGTGCTTTTCCCCAAGAGTCGGCAAAGAACTCGCCGTGCTCGAGGGTGTGGGGATCGGAGACTAGTTCAGTGACTTCCCTCTCCAGCGACTCTTCTCTCTCTTCCCAAAGCTTATTAACCGGAATCGTCAGAGGCGCCAATTTCTTCCCCTTATCTCCCTTATCTCCCTTGCCATTCGGCTTCGAGGATTCTTCTGTAGCAAGTTCTGCCGCTGCATCGGGCACTTCCCTAGCTGGGTCAATGGTCGCGTCTCTGTTTGCATCGTAGTGCTTCTCAAGCGACTCATCATACTCCCCGTTGGCCACTCCATCAAGCAAAGAGGGGTCGATGTTCTCGGACTCCTCCGTGCCAGGAGTTTCCTCAGAAGTAGCCGGCACCGCGGGGATGGCAAATCCGTCCTGGTCTTTCCGAATTTCCTGGACAGGCTTGACAGCACCAGAAGAACCATCATTACGACGTTGCTTCTTACGCGTGGCCTGGTCTTCCTTGCCAGCATCGGCCTCGGCCTCAGGTACCTCGCTGCGCCTTGAAGCAACACTGGCGCTGCGTGATCCTTCGTTGGATTGCTCCGATTCAGCTCGCATCTCGCGCTTGCGCTTCCTCGTCGGGTTCTTCTCCTGCCACTCCTTCGTCTGCCTGTACCAAGAGGGAGGGGGATGGCAAGACAGCAGGAAGTCCTTCTTCAGGAACTCGTCAATGGTCAGCTCGCTGCTTTCCGTAACCTTGAATTCATCCAGACGCTTTTGGATGGTCATGTCGGTCACATGGACGATGTAGGTGATCTCTTTCGCAGTACGTCGGAAATTATGAATCCGTGCTGCCATGAGGAGGGCGGCTGCCACGACTCCAGAGACACGACGGCCTGCAGCAATCCAATCTCGAGTCATGCGTGCGGAGATTCTGATTGCGGTCTGAGCGACGGTATTGGTTTGGTCAAGGAATTCGAGTTTCTGGGCGTAGCGGAGAATCAGATGTTCAGGCAAGACGGGCTTCAGAAGGGCGCTCTGGGAATTCTGGGTTCCCATGGTGAGGCCAAGAGTGCCGTGCAGAGCCATGAAGACACGTCCAAGCTTGAAAACATTGATCTGTAGTCTATCAGTATTGCCCATGCAAAAGGATGGAACGAGTCATCATACGTTTTGACGATCAGCAAAATCGATGAGCATGAATCTGCAGTCTTCCCGTCGGCGGCAAGCAGTGTAGAGACAGACAGCAGCAACGGCCTGGACAGTCCGGCCTTGGGTGAAATTGAAGCCCACAGCAAGTTTGAAGATGGATTGGGCTTCCTGCACAATTTGCTCCGAGATGCGAAAGCCCGAGGCCAGGTTCTGGATGGTCTGGCCGCCATCTGCAAGGGTCTTCGAACGACTCTCTCCGTGGTGTCCATGCTGGCCGGGAATGTTCTGACGTGCGCGGCCCTCATCGGCGCCGACGAAGGTACCTTGGAGGACGGCGGCTCCAGACGAGGACTCGCCAAATTGGAGCTCGGAGACGATTTGAGACTCAGTGGCGACGGCGCCGCAGGACTGGCAGATGCCGTCGACGATGTACGGGTCACTACATTCTTTGTTCACACAGACTGGGCCCGTGGGTTTGCCTGCTGTGACTTTGGGCTTCGCGTTGATCCTGTCAGCCCTCTTGGTCAGCAGAGCGATGCGATTGACAGGGACTGGCTTCCTAGGAGGGGCCATCACTGATCAGGTAGGCAGGTCCGTGAGTGCGTCAGGTGATTGTGAATGGCAAAGTTGTGGTGTAGCGTAGTGGGTGGACTGATCCTGGGTGAAGAAGAATCAATCAGGGCGCGATTGATTGATGGTCGTGTGGGAAGGCGCGACTGATTTTGGCGGGGCGTGGAAGTGCGCAGCCTTAAAAATCGAATGCCCAGCCTTGTGCGCCGGAAGGAGCCAAAGTTCAACTGTGGCCACGGGCCCACGGCCTTTTTGACTTTTCCGCTGCACTGGCGACCCAAAGGCTTCTTTTTTGGCATGTGCTGACTTTTACGCCTTCAGAACGATGATGACATCAAGACAACACCAAAGGAGCCTATTGCTGCCAAACATCATCAATACGCAACAAAGCTTTAGGCAGAGTAACGTCGGACTTCTTCCTTTCCGAAGCCCAAGGTATTTAAAGCAAAAAGAGCGGTGACCTTTCTCGCTTCCTTCTTCTCCCTTACCTCTTTCCTTCCACTACTCATCGCCCAAGCCTATGTTTTCTTCACTCAAACGATTGTCACCAAGTCCCAGAACTTGTACTTCCTTCACAAAACCTACTCAATTTCAACAAAGCTTCCGCGCCATGTCTACATCAGGAGTCCCCTCTGAGACTGCCAAAGAGCAGAGCCAGCAATCCAGCGGCAACCTGCCCGGCAGCAGTGAGCTCGGCATTGAGAATACCAACATCAGCACCAAATCAGGAGTGCAGCTGGATGATCAGCAAAAGACCCTTGTTGGCAGTGTTTTGGATGTACCGTCACCGTGAAGCTTCATTGTTCCAAGTACTGGAATACTAATTGCTTTCAGCTCTTCGCCGGTCGCCCATCTCTGAAGAAACTCCAGCTATGGGATGTACGTGGCTATTATGCCCACCTTGATCAATTCCACAAAATTTAAAGTCTATGTCTTAACATCTTCCAGGACGATGCATCATTCCAAGACCCCCTCACAATCGCTGAAGGCCGCAAGCAGTAAGTTATACTACAATCCACATACCTCTTAAGAAAACCGATTCCCCAAGACACCTCGCGAAGATATCCTAGCCTCCCAATACCAAAACCCTGCACAGCCCCTGCTTACACTCCGAATAGATACTCAGCCCAATGGTACGGTCTTCAAACCGCCTTCTCCTCCATCGAGCGCCTGCACCACGAGGTAACCTCCGCCGGGAACCCCATCACCATGGACCTCAAGACGCGCTACAAGGTCAAAGGTATCGGCTCCGAGCATGTCATCGAGAGCGTCGTCAACATCCACACTGGCGCCAACGGCAAGATCACCAAGGTGGAGGATAAGTGGAATGGCAACATCCCCGAGGGTGCTTTTGCCAAGGTAAGTCTGATCAGCGTTTTGAATCCGTTTTGGTGGGCGAGTGTGTATTTTTGGGTGGGGTGGTGGCTTTGGAGTTTTGTTTGGTGGACGAGGGCGTGGGCGGTAAGAGGCCGTTTTCAGTGCTGTGTTGGCTTCGTTGTAAAGGTTTCTTTAGTGGGCAGGAAGCGTTGGATTTTCTGTTCTGAAGAGATGGCTGGAGAAACGATGCTGACTTCTTTGATAGGTTTTCCGCAACTTGAACTCGGTCACCGTCCCTGCGTTCGTGTCTGTTCCCAAGAACGAGGAAGAGGATGCTAAGAAGGGCAACTGATGGCATGCTTATGATCAGCTTGCAGACTGTATTATGAGTGTACGATTATACCATTAGTGCGAAACCAATGCAATTGAATTGCTTTTCCCATAAGATCATGATGCTCTATTGTGCCGTCATCGCCACTCAGTTCGAAAGCCGCAGACTGAAAACTTACAAAATTCGAGTCTCATGAATCGGGGTTTAATGTTTTCGATTCTCATATTGGAAACACGCAAAGCGGCAGGAGCAAGAGCTCTTTCGTCCATCCTAGGACCAGGTACCGCCCCAATATTAGAAGAGGGTATGCAAAGAATCGCGCCGCGAGAATGACCGGCCAAGCCTTTCCTCGTCCCGAGCTCTGTGACCTTCCTCCCTTCTGTACACCCCCAGAGCCCAGCCTTTACCCGTCGCCTCATTTCATGCTAAGAAGGGTATCTCCTCACCCGCTCCGCCTCTGATCAACACATCCTCTATTTCTTCACAGCAGCCTTGACATCCTCCTTAACCCCCTTTGCGCTCTCCACAGCGCTGGCCTCGGCGTTCTCGAGCTGCTCACCGGCAGACTGCTTCTTGACACTGCTCTGCCACATGAGGATTCTGCTGACCTGGATAACACCAACGCAGCCGAGGAAGAAGTTGACTGCTGCGAGCCTATTATACGCCAGACCAGAATCAGTAACGCGACTCAAGCAATAGATTCCGAATATTCGGGTTTAAATAGAACCCCAAGGGATTGTGTGCTCAGAGTCTAATTATTAAACTCAACATAGTGTGATTTAGACAGGGATAACTGTTGACTGTATTTTTTCTTCATAGCAAAGGTCTGCCAAGGGCGTAGGCGAGTGTATCGGATGGAGGAAAGGAAAATTGGTAACGCACAGGTAGTTCTTAGGTTTGATAACAAAGCACCACCGGGTCCAGATGGCACCGGTAGCAGTCAGAGCAGCGTTTTGTGTAAGAGAGAGCTTCTCAGCGGGACGGTAGAAGTCGGAGATACCAGCAAGGACGAGAGCCCATTTCATAACTGGAGCCCTACCTTCAGTTAGCGTTTTTGAACCACTGATATTTCTTCCAGCCTTTTATCAAGGATATCTCGTAGGGGATTGGTATATTCCCAGGATAGCATACCAGAAGTGCACCGTCTTGATTCCCACCGGGCTATTCCACATGCGCGCAAACCAGCTGGTTTGTGCCGCAGCTGGGTTCTCTGGCGCTGCCGTGCTCTGCCATCTCCTGCCAATCTGCTGAAATCTGGTATTCCGTGCAATGCGTCCGGCGACGAAGTTTGGTTGCTGGCGGAAAGCAGGGCGGGACGCGCGGAGAATGGAGCTTGTGGCCTGCATCTTGGCGGTTCTACCTTGTCCAACTTAGATTCTGAATGTGGAGATTCTACATGTAACGGGTTTTGTAGAACAGGAGCACTCACAGGTAGAGGGTGAGGGGAGATGAGGTGTTTGGAGGAGCGGAGTTTGGGCAGCGCTATCTCCTTCGATGAGTTCAGACGCGAAATTGTTGAAAGATGACAGTCAGATAAAGTACGGATAGCGGCATCGGACTCCGAATTCGATGGGGACAAAGCCACATCGTGGCGCGTTGGGGCCACGAGCGCCTTATCTGTGAGGCAGCCACAGCTGGAGCTCGGCGGTGCGACAACGTCAGTCGACCTTCACATTGCGATACTCTACGGCATTTGCGATTGCCAGGTCACATTCCGACTACAACTTCGATACTTGGAGGCGGAAGGACCGAAATATCGAATCTACTATCTGGACAGGAAAAACGCGACCATGTCGGCCAAATACGCTTTCACCAACACCCTGAAGGAAGTGCGCTTCCTGTTCTGCCAGACCTCGGAACACAGCTCGCCGGTCCGGTATGTCTTTCCTTCCCGAAAATAAGAGGACCCGATGGCCCTATTTCTGGCAAAGTGGATGGTGGTGGAGAAGGGAGCAACTGGGCTAACGAGAACCATCCAGATCGTTCCTGTCTCGAGCATACCCCACGATGAAGAAGAACAACCCAAATACCCCCATCATGCTGCGCGAGGCACAGGGAACTCAACCAAGAGTGTACGCAAGATACGGTATGTGGCCTAATCCTAAATCCCGAGTCGCCGAATCAGAACGAGCAGGAGAAGATGAACGGAGCAGCGGAATGAATAAGACCGGATTGCTGATGCGGCATCTTTACAGAGTTTGGCAAGGAGAAGAGCGAGTCCTTACTAGGCCTATCGGACAAGGAGATCGAGGATAAGGTCACCGGGCTTGTGAAAACTGGCGTATGAAGTGATGGTGGGGGAAAGGGGGTTGCCGGAGAAAGACGGATTCAGGGGGCGATGTAAATACCAAGGAAACACCGACACGATATCAAGCTTCATCACGAATGCTGATGGAACCTCAGGGAAACGTCGTGGATCATCAACGATAATGTGGCTGATTAATGGCGAGGACGCATTGCAGAAGTCTACCGCTATCCCCAACTTCCCTCACGTTTTGGCATGAAGCCACACCTCAATAATTTGCGTCAAATAAAAGGAGGAGAAAAGGAAGGGAAAAGAAGAAAACTGAAGAGAAAAGGAGAAGAAGATCGGAAGTACCCACCGAAGTCCGGAATAAAAGCTACAAGGTTGCAAAAAAGAGCAAAAAGACTTGCTTTCGCCGGTCTTCAACCCCTGCGTATTGCGCAGCGAAATATAATTTCTTTATTTCCCAGGCCAAGCAGTCGAACCCATTGGGCATGCGGCAAACGCTTAGCACATTGTTTGGTATCTGAATCAGGTAGCCATTGCGCTAAGCGGTGACTGCTTTGATATACAGCTGCGAATTAGGATCTATTAGGTAGGCGGGAGGTGAGGCTGCAATCGCGAGGCTCGTCTGGATTCAAGTACCTCGCATTCATTGATTGAAGCAATAGCACTGCCGTACCGATGTAGCTTTGTCCAGCTTCTCTGATCTCTGCTCACAACAGGGAATTAGAAACGCGGTGAAAGCTAGCTTCTTCGATATATCCCTTCGCTGCTCAAGGCCCTACAACATTGCTATACACTCCTCCCGAACAACACCAACCCCTATTCCCTATCTCACTTCCTCCCCAACACTCGAATTCCCGACATCCCCAAACCTATAAAGCCCCCAAGCCATCCCTCCCTCCAGCATTTCAAAAAGCTCTACCCCGTTGTCTTCCCCCGCAGCGCCCACCGCCACATGCAACGGCAGCAAATGCTCCACCGTCGGATGTGCCCTCCTACAATCACTCCTCTCCACCAACTTCTCCATCTTCTCTTCCCTCACGCGGACCTCCTTTTCCTCCACCGCATCCTTCAAAACCCCCATAAAGCTTTTCGTATACGGCAATTGCTGTCCATTTGGCGTGGTAAAGTAATCTCGCAAGTTATGCACAGGCATGCCGGAGGCAATTAGTAGGATTCCTTCGTCGCGCAAGGGAGCGAGGGCGCGGCCGAGTGCGATGTGTTGGGTGGGGGAGGAGGAGGCGAAGAGTGATACTTGGATGATGGCGACGGTGAGTGGGTTGGCAACGGGGGAGACTAGAGATGTGGTGTCGGGGAAGGCGACTTTGAAACTTGCCCAGACGCCGTGGTCGAGGCCGCGGCGAGTGGGGTGGGTGAAGATTCCGGCGTCGTTCAGGTGCTTGATGACTTGGGAAGCGATCTCCGGACTGCCTTTGTTGGGGAACTTCTCGGAGTAGTAGTGGTCCGGGAAGCCGTAGAAACTGTGATGATGTTAGTGATGGGCATCGGAGTTGGGGGAAAGGGGGG